>DVQO01001330.1:0-10289 GCA_018231785.1 Danaus gilippus
CATGTGAGAAAGAGGCCTTGCTCAGCAGTGGGCTTCTGATAGGCTGATGACGATGTAATTAGTAATATATTACTTTATTTTAAATTAAAAGTGTATCGCAAAAACAAATGAAAATAAAAAAAGTAGATCAGGTCGAAAGCCAAGATTTTTTTAATGTAATTTTATCCCTCTATTAAAGCTTCTTCTTTAAACATACTCTTTAATCTTCTGTATGATAAATTTATTATTGCATTGCATATACTACGTCATAATTCTATCAGACTGACGGAAGAACGAACAAAGAAAAATCTTAACATTTTTAAAGTACAATAAAACAATTATATTATAATTGGTAGTAACGAGTTATGATCACATTGTATTCTTAACCTCATAGCATATGATATTCATGAAACAAATGGTCTTTTTCCCAAAAACGTTCACTTAGGTCAAGGTCTTAATGCGAGTGAGTCAGTTCTCAGGCGCAGTGTTGTGGCTGACGGCGAAGTGGTATGTCGTATGATTCATAATCTTTGGTGTTGGTTTATTTTAATATGATTGCTATATAATAGTTTAAAGTTAATTTTATCATTATTATTATTATGTATATATTTCATTAGAATTTTTTAATTTAAGATTTATTTTCGCCATCGAAAGTTTTAGCAACTAGGCTAGACTACGATGTAATGGATTATAAGGTTCTGTATTTTTTTAATACTATATATATTATACATATACATATATATATATATATAGTATTGTGAGTTTTAAATCAAGTATTAAATGTTCAACGTTTTCCTGCTTCCGTATGTAATAGTTGCGGTTTGATTCTCTTAAAAGCTTAAGAAAAACTATGTACATTATAATTTCAATTTAGTTAAAATCGCATAAGAACACTGTATATTAATATAAATCTAAATTTCCAATTTACTATCCAATATAAATAATGAGTTACAATATACATACTTTTATACACCAAAATAACAAGTAATACATAAATCGTACAACCTTCCGAAAACTCCATCAATTAAAAAAGTAAGATTTTTTTCTATGATATATTTTTACAGACAAAAGGTTTCCCACTATTATTCAAGCATTTCTTACGGCGTCAGAAGATTATGAAAATAATATGGTTATTAATAAATGTCAAATTGACTGTTCAGTTAGTCGTGTAACTCCATAACGGTTAATTTGACGACAAAATATATAAGAACAATGTTATTGTTTTGTTAATGTCAATGACATGACATGGGAAGAGCGTGATGACGTACACTTATAAAATTTATACTATGCAATTCTATTGTACAAATCTCCACTACATTTAAATTAAATATACGAGTAGTTATGCTTAAAATGTTGTTTGTTTATATTTTGTAAATAGAATTCCATCATTACAAACATCTTAATAAACATAATGAACCACTAATTTCAAATCACTTAACGTGTGTACATTTTCGCGCCACAAACTATTCTTTCCATGATGTAACAAATTTTAATTGATGATAATCGAACTATAATAACAAAGTGTTTCGAATTATATAGTTTTTATATTTAACGAGAGCTTTCAAGAAATTTCTATGGAATATTTCACGAATATTATTCGATAGACGTATTTTTAGTTCAAACATTTTTTAAATTAAAATGAAATGACTTTATTTTTGATAAAAACTACATACTCCCGACGTTTATGTTACTTTACGGCAACCGTGATCACGGGCAGACGAGACAAGATTTTTTACATTGTCCTCATTGGACTTAAATCCTTCTTTCAAGATTTTACAGCGTAGAAAGTTGATTTTTATAACAAAAACTACTACGAACAAATCACGATAAAAAAAAATACTTTGATCTAAATTTATTTTTATATATAATAATCCAAACTCATATTTTAGCTGTTTAAGACAAATATTGTATGACTTCCTATGACACTTTCATGTACATGTAATGGCATACATGTAGTCCTTAAGGAAATCGAACTTCCTCGCGTCAAACACATTTGAGAATTCATTCTGTCAGACCGACATGAAATAACTAAATTCGTATTCACAAACAAAGTTATAAGTTAATTGAGAATCCTCTGCTATTTGGTAGTTTGAAATGTATACAAAAATTTTGTCAATACAAATTAATAAATGGGTTTAAGTTAGGCATAAATTATATTTAGGTATAAAAAGTTTTTATTACCTTTTCCAAATTTCAATCTGTAAACGATAATATATAAATTATTTAATAAAATAATATTGATGAATCTAAGGTCAAGTATTGATCAGAAATATACTAGTTTCTACAATCTCAATATAATGAAAACGCTTCATAAGACAGCATAATCTTAATGAATCAATAAAATAACTGTTTTAGATTTATTATATCCAAGTATATTTATTGAATAGCATTCATTGCTTATAAATGCGTCCAGTTAATTATAAATATTATTGTTTTCACATATAATAACTATTTTTTAATATACGTCGTGTACGTCGCTTTAAAATAAGACCATCATATACTTTTGTGGTGTACGTTATATATAAATTTCAGAGAAAAACTTTTGATAAATAAACATATTTGCATAGAAATATATATAGATGAATGAATTCTAGGATGTGGTTGTACATAGAATGTTCCAGACAGATCTCGCCATTGCTTCTCACGATTTTCAGAGTAACCTCCAGAAGTTTCGTGAATGCGGTCTATCTCATGTTTCCCGTTCCTTAGAAACACTCGCATTCTAGCACAATATATAAACTATTATGGCAAAACACATATTAAACAATTGTAAACAGCATTGTTAAATTTTAGTAACACTTTTGAAATCTATCGCAATAATTTTTAAGGTAAAATAAAATACAAGAGTGAATGAAGAGTGAGTGAATGAATGTAGCAAATATAAATAAAAAAATATTAAAATATAATATTTATTGTTCGACCATTAAGAGTTTATAACGTAAAAGGTGTTAATTTGTTGCCCTAAGCTCTCCTTTTTATTTATACTCGTTCGGGTTTTCAAATTGCTATTCTAAATCACGGACAAAAACAAAAAACATCACATTCAACTATATAAAACATTAAAAAATGTATTCAGATCACATTTTTATTGTTTTTTAAATACAAATTAGCCTTAAACGTGTACAATCTTTTTCCTCAGGCTGCTCAAGAGAACAGAGTTTATTCAGACACTTTGAAAATGTGACATAAGTAACAAATTCTTTTAATTAAACTATAAAATATAAAGTTAATACACAACCCATGTTTGTTGTGACTAACAAGTACTCTTTCTATCAATAGCAAAAACTCGATACAGGAAATCGCCTTGCGTGCGACCTTACAAACTACGATTACCGCCACCTTAAATGCATTAACAAATTGTTGCGTACCATGAAATTATACTATGTTGTGTATTTAAATATAAAAAATTCTATACAATATATATATTTTTATAAACAAAGGCTTCGAAACTTATCTAATATATTGTATCAAAAGCTGAAGTTTTATGTTTAATTAATAATTACATGTGTCCAACAAAAATAATCTCTAGTGTTGCCATCAAATATAATTATTACAAGAAGACAAAATAAATATGAAACAGATATGTTTTATTCTAAGTTTAATTCCATCGCGATTGCACAGGAAGCAAATTCATAGTATAAAGTAGTTTTATTTACATTATATCAATGCTTTTATTTGACCGTATTTATACAGATGTATTTATATTCTTCTTCTTCTTCTATCTGGTAATTTCCTTTGGTTTTGTTTTTTCCTAAGTTTTGGCTAATTGTTTTTACGACCGGCCGCCTGCCTGACATAAATCCTCTTTGGGAATGCATTAATCAGTGATGCCTTAATACTCTAATCTGTATATTATACTGTTTATATAATACACAGATGTATATTTTACAAACTTTAACCCAACTTTAGTAATAATTTTAATTTGTAAAATTTTGCCTGCAACACTATTTATGAATCTACGAATTTTGGACGCTAAACTCAATGAAAACTGTTAATGTTATGCCATTATATATGAGATAACGCTTAATAATGTTATAAAACTGGTCATCTGACATAGTTGCATTAGTTGACGTGATTAGCTTATCCAAAATGACATAATTCTGTGATAAACTCTTTATAATCTGTATCAGATAAAGCATTATATTAATATTTCCAGACTGTGACGTATCATTTTTAAGTTGACCGAATACAACAGCCTGTATTACAAATAGTTTCATATTATTTTCTTTATTATATAAGTTTTTTTTAATATATTAAACTGGAATTTTATTTAACATAATGTCAGAAGAACAAAGAAGGTTTTAACTGACAGATAAGTCGGAGTAATTCTCGTAACTAATTGCTTTAATACTCTTTCGAAGTTCGAAAAAATATATATTTTTTTATAGTATTTGTTATTTAACAATGGAGTTTAAATCAAATCAATCTTATTTTTAGGCTATTCTGATTTTAATCCACTATCCTCCAATTAAAGTATTAGTTATAACTTTATTTTATAATCAAACTGTATATAAAACAAATGTTTTAAGCAAAATACATATTATTATATAGAACTACAATGTATGTACCACAAAAATATGCATATAAGGTCAACCTTTCACTGTTTCTAAATTATCGATTAAAAAAAATACAGCACGAATATAACCGCAATACAATTCAAAGGTTCGTTTCGCTTCCATAAATATCAGTGGTTCTAAATATCAAAACCATCACGTCTCTCCTTGACATTATAATTAGATCAAACGGCTTGTGGTACACTTAAAAATCTGTTCGATGTACCTCTGGTTCAACAATGTGAATTTTCCCATACTATCAGAACATTTTTCACAAAATAAAATAAGTTTTACATGCAACGAATCTTTCAAATATTTCACATTGTTTAAAATTAGATCATTATCGTTATATTTATTAAATCAATTTCGTCGTAATTGAATTAATTAACCAAAAAAGAAGTATTGATTTCATTAAAGATGAAATGGGTAAGCGACGTGGTCCCAAATCAATGTCAGCATCTAACCAGAGAGGTATCTCTCATCAGAATTACGAATGAAATGATCATCAGATCTTTATTGGGATTGTTTATTCTACGAAAAATACTCTCATAATGTAGATTATCAAAAAAAATAAGGAAATCGTAACTCAGAGACTGCTTATTATTGATTTATATACATGTGTTGTTTTTTTATTCTGATCGAGACGAAAGCTATAGAAATTTATCGAATAAATTTCATATATAAATATATATATGTTATGTTCTATTATGGCTTATTATTGCTGCCATTTATATATTTATTTATTATTATTATATGTTGAGAGACGAGTGTATTTTAGGTATTTTAATTACCGTTTTTATATAAAAATAAATGTCTTCAATATGTAACTGACTGTAAGACTCTTATTATCTTTGCGTTCATACAAACAATTGTCAACTGTGAATGATATATTAAAGATTACAAGTAAATTAAATAAAATCATGATCCCCACAGTTACATCAAAAACTTGATAAAGAATATTTTATATGAAGTTTATTTGTACCTTACTCGATTTTGTTTAATAGAAAATAAGTTAAAGTTGGCACTTTTCAACGCATGTTTTATATAAATAATAAGTACCTTATTTAGACACCACATCGTGAGGAAACCTGGATTTATAATTTCACAATTAAAAGTTTGAAATCACCAAGCCGTCTTAAGCAAGCGTCGTAATTAATACTCAAACCTTTTCCTTGACAGAAAGAGACCATTTGCTCAGCAGTGGGCTCTGATAGGCTAAAAAAACACCTTAAAACAAACGTAGATGCATCTTCTTTATATTTTTTAGTATACATTGTTCTTCCATGTGTGGATGCATAAATCTAGGTTTATGACCATTCGAGCTGTTCCTAATAATGCTAACGAGATTTTCACTATTATGAATAGAAAAACGTAGATGGGTGGATGTTTGTTACTCAACGTTGTTGCCGTTCCAAAGCGGATGAAAGGATCGACGGGAATTTGGGCACAAAGATTTCTATTCATTGCATATAGATTAAATCAGAAAAAAATACAGTATGTATTGTATGTAAAGTTAGGTTGGAAAGGTAGTGTTGCATTCAATCGGTAGATAAATACAAAGAATAAAATACGGTATCGAAAAAGTTCATTCATATAAAATAATAAAAATCAATTATAAATAGAGGTACACCAAAAAAAAAAGAAATGCATGTTTCTGTTTTGTGTTCCTAAATTTTATATCAATAAATAGCGTCATTACGCTCTAACCTCATAAATTAGAACACAGAAAATTTTTATATTCCATTAGACCAGATTTGTACTTACAAAAAATCGCTTTGTATTCGTCTCAGAAAATGTCTCAGAGAATTTTTTAAAAAACAACGTATTTTAGGCGTTCGGGTTTTACGTCATAACACTTTATTGTGTGTAGGTTGGAGCTAGGCCGATCGATATTTCAATTAAAAAACAATAGTCCAACGAAAAAACTAATCTGTGACAATCACTCACTAACAACCTGAATGAATGAAAATCTATGTCTGGCTTTATTTTTTTATCGACTCTCGACGAAATCATGAATTTGACGTAGGTATTGTTCAGACAAGCAAAATTTAAATTCAATTTGAATAACGATTGCTGTTTATTTTAGATTTAAATTGAAGATTAAAGTGGAAATAATTGAATATATTGAATTGAATATATTTTAGGTTTAAGTTAAGGATGTCACCAGCAGCGTCGTTTGGAGTACGATGGGCTCGTGATAACTTGACGAGAGAAGCAACTGACGACGAAATACGCACTTTGAACATATTTCCTGTGACCTGCGATGGAGACGAGGCTGAAGCTTCCAAACGAGCTCGAAGATACTACACAGCGAGAGGCCCGGGAGGCCTGACAGAACTATGGCATAAAAGATATCCGGATGATGATGAAATTCTCTCAAGCTGCCAAGACGCGTAATTTACTAAACTAATTCTTCTATTAGAATGAATCAATAAAAAAAAAATTATTGAAAGAAAAATCCTATTATAGATTTTATTGCAATAGTTCTTTTGACTCATATTTAAAGGAATAAAGCTCTTCCAGTTGAATTAACCTTTAAGAGCTTCAATATAATATATTTTTATTTCAGTTATATAGTACCTCTTCGTGCGAGGAGCAGAGGAGGCAGCCGGATGACAGTTATTCGTCTTCCTGCTCCCGCTATAAATCGAACTCTATCAGCTAAAGCCTTGCTGGCGAGGTGGCTTATGATATTAGATATCAGGTAAGGTTTCTCTTGAAAATACTCGTATGTAGTATTTATTTTATTTATTAAAGTTTAAAACAGAAGAATACATTTCATTTTCGAAGTAAAATATAAGTATTCTTAGAGTTATATTTATGATTGCATTATTTTATATTCATTTTCAGATTACGAGAAGATCCGACCCCTGGGGATGAAGTGGTATTCATTGACGTGTCTGACCTTCAACCCTCGCATCTTAAGAACCACTTCAGAGGATCCCATTGGAGGGATTTCGTCTGGTGTATAAAGGTAATTTTATTTTTATACAACAATACCATCAAATTTATATTCACGTATCTCGTATAACAAGATTTATATGAACTGAAAAATTACGCCTCGTAAAAAAATGTGAGCAATAAATATTGCTAAAATTTTTGATAAGGCGTCACTTTTAAGTTACATCGTACTCGTAAAATATAATATTAGGACGTGACTTTAAAGGGTATTATACTTTTTTCTGTTAGATTTTTTTTAAGTTAGTTATAATGTTAATGCAAATTATATTGAATTAGTAAGCTAGATCGAAGGACTTGAATACGTAAGAACATTAAAAGAGAAAGAGTAAGTAGTTTCTTTCCAACGGCGTCATCAAAAAATACAAAGCTTATCTCTACAAATTAAGAAACTTTAAATATTATTACAAACGATCACAAAACTACAAACGCAAGATATACATTTAGGTTCATAAAAAAGATTGATGAAATTCTATTTAAGTATGTACGATCCTTAATATATAACATTATTCTAATTATTTTACAGTCCGCATACCCACGAAAGTTCTCAGCGATCCACATCATAAATACGCAACGTTTAAAGACCATGTCGCTGCTTCTCCTTCATATGGGACTGTACCCATGGCGACGCAAGATCTTCCACACTCACGCTGATGCTGAACAAATTAAGCGTGCCATGGGTTTTGACTGTTTCCCCCAGGAAGGACTTCCGTATGAATACGGAGGGAAAGCTGGAGCTATGAAAGATCTGAACGGTAAGGTTATTTTTATATGCAACTTACATTACAACTATTTATTTACTAATAATAATTAAAATATGTTTAATTCTGGCTATGAAAACAGTTTTTTGCGAGTACTGATAAAATAGTATACTAAACAAAGCACCAAAGCTATGGCAATTGAATATGTATTGTAATAAATGTTCAATAAACTTTATTTTTGTGCAAGAACACTTAATAACGAGTATACGGAAACATACGAATATATGGAATGCTTAAATCGTTGAATCGAAAAGAAGCACGCTAGTTGAATTGGTAAAACAGCCAGAGCACATTATCCTTTAGGTCCCAAGAACCCTGCGAATATCGATAAATTTTTCATCCTATTATATGTATGTGAATTCCTATTTGAATGTACAAAAAACTACAGAGTAAAATACATATCACGAGCTTAAGCGAATTGCAAATTATCAACATATTTTGTATCGAGAAAATAGTGTATTTTTCATTCATTTATATGTACATATTTGTATGAGTTTAAATAAAATACTGGAATTTATCCTTTATAAATAAAACATATGTATAAATCTATATTATTACTTAATAAAACTTAGTGTGTTTGTTATAGATAAACAAAATGACTACTAAACCGCTTTTACCACCGCTAGTAAACAGTTTCTCACACAACTTTAAAATTGAATTCGTAATATGCGATACATTTTATTAACTTTCTTTGTGTTTGACATTTCATTGAAACAAGCTAAGCCTGAGCGAATATTTTTAATTATATCATCTACAGAATGTTATTGTATTAAATTTTATATCAACGTGAACTACCCATTGAATTCGGCTTACTAACCCTAGTTAAAATTGATATCTTGACACAACTTGTATCAACGTTTAACAATCAGATGACTTTATAAAAGGAAAAACGTTGCAATAACACAATGAGATTTCCATTAAAATTGTTTTATTTACCTTCCTAAATCCAATTTATCACAGAAATAATAAAACGATGCAAGTTTTATCAACAATTTCTAAAACAATAATCTGTTTCCAGACGAATGGACTAAAAAACTCCTGCTCAATTCGAAATGGCTGCAAATGGAAGAAAGGAAATATTACGAAACGGAATTGAAACCGCCGATAAAACGTGAAAAGAGATCGGTTCGGAGGCTGCGAGCTAGCGTCTCGTATGACATTCTTACACGAACACATTCATGTAGGTCCCTAAAATGTGATGAATACGACGAAGGAACGCAGGGAGCGTACAGAACACTAAAAGTTTCGGACCGTGATTATTATGTATGAATATGAATTATAATAAAATATTTTGCATGTAAAAACGTTAAGAATTTTAAACTTTTATTGTCAAGTAAAAAAACTTTTGTCAATGTGTATGTATTACGAAATTAATAACCAAAATATAGTAAATTCCAGCTTGTTTTATAATGAAGTAAACATAGCACAAGACAAATAAACAGTTTTAGTACAGCACTATTCATAGATACTCAGTATTGAACAGGATTCTATAAGCAGCAATATCCCCGGAGTGGATTCATTTGTTTGTATGTGAATAGGTACTAGATAATGATCACTTTTGAACCTAAGTCTGAACTATCACACTATATACGGAACGTTCACGGTGTTTCATTGATTAAACTTCTCCATTTACTATATGAACCTCTCATAAAATTACTTACTTTTATTAATTAGAGACGAGAAACATTTCGTATGTACTGTGACAATGATGACTTGCGCTAAACACTCTAGCAGCGAATGACAATATTACCTTCCTTAACAGTTATAATATTAATATATACTATCAGCAATTATAAGAATAAATGAAAAAAATCACCCAATAACACTTAACTAATTGAATAATTCCTTTTTTTTTATCAGTAAAATTCATTTGTAATTGAAATTTATATAAATTGTAATTATTTAACCAAAATAAACGAACACAATCAGACATAATAATATGTCATATAATAGTTAACTTACTTGAAATATATAAGCCAATCTTTTTAAGGTGGTAGAGCCTAGCTGTAGTTACTTACTACAGTTCGAACATGGGCTG
>DVQO01001331.1:0-10286 GCA_018231785.1 Danaus gilippus
CGCCCTCATGCATGAGAGGCGGGCCTTTTAACCACTAGGCCACCACTGACTTCTACTGACTACTATAACCTAATTATTCATCCTTAAACTTATATTATACCATTATACTTGTAGTAATTTATTACCTATATTAATACTATTGCAAACAACGATCTATCAATGCATATAAAATTGGAGTATCTGCCTGTTTGTTCCGGCTAATCTCTGTAATCGCTGGACCGATTTTAACGAAGCTTTTATTAGCAGGTAACTGATGTAATAAGGAGGAACTTAGGCTACTGTTATATCTTTTAAAAATCTTTTATTTTAGAAAAATAAAGTAATGTTGCAATGTCAGAGTACTGTCTAGTACAGCGTGTACGAGTAACTGTCCAAGCTGTTGACGTGCATATCACTACTGGACCGTCACCTGTGGCGTCTTCTATTCGTTCTGGAGAAGGACATTTTCATCTCGAACCCGAAATTACGCGTTATCACGCGCGAGTATCAGGTGGGGCGTATGCAGCGTTTAAAAGTTTTTTAGTTGTTTATTAAGTTTTCAATGTCAGTTACTATCTTTTCAATTAAAAAATAATACTGTAGGAGAACTAACCAGAAATAATGAGACATAATGGGATTACGGACAAATATAATTAAACGAAATAGTTCAAATGCTTGAACGTAATGGTTTTTTTACAGTAGACATTTAGCTATTCTTAAATGTATTGCAAACATTAGAAACAGTTTTATATTGCCGACAATCATTTATATTCTGAATAAAAAACTACAATAAAAAACGAGCTTCTAGAATTTAGGATGACATCGATTTATCTCTGTCTTCATCTTGTAAAACCATTTATTTAGCTCGCATATCATGAGGGTGCATAAAATAGCTGGGCCTCCGTTTTATATATAGATATATTTTCGTACATCTATAGGGAAATTTTCTTTTATTATTACAACACAGTATATTATGGTGCAGAAGAAATGTTAAAATTAATTTCCTTTAAATATACCGCGGGTTATTCATTCTTTAACGAACATTTTGTATTCTTACAGATATATAAAAAAAAAATCCTTTTATCATACTAAATATACTTAACAATTTATTATAGTCTGAGTTGATCTTTAGGATTTTATAGGAATTGATTAAGATTTGAATATAAATGACATAGCACCTATAAATAATAAATGTTCATAAATATATAATATGTTTTATACACTAACAAAGTGTACTGAACCATTTTGTGTTAGTTTGAGTTGTCCTCTTGTTGATATTTGTACTTCATTATGATGTAAACAACTTACTACGTAAACTAGTTGAAGCTGAGTGCGGTCGTTTTTATCAGTGTAAATACAGCACTTTGAATTTTAGATAAATTATTTCTGTTTAATAGTTAGTAAGCTCTTAATGAAAAGACAAATAAAAGTTTATTTTTACTTAATATCCGACTAAATACTTGTCCAGAACCGTCGATTAACTCTTATAACGTAGTTCCTTTAAGTTCAAATTTGGTTACGTAGAGGGAGGAGCTTGGACAGTGGAGGTGAGCGTTTAAGGCGCGTTAGATAGGAGCTTCTTAAACCTACACCTGGGTAGCAAGTTCCAGGCACTGTTGAAGCTCCTCTACCTGGAACGCACTGGACGCGGCACCTATACCGTGAATTCTTAGAATTTTGAGAAGTTTCATCTCAATAGATTCTTTAGAAATATTCTTATACCAAATTTATCCTAGTGTTGTAGTTCACTGTTCCTTAAAAGTGAAATTAAAATTTGAAATAATTATGCAGATTATATGAATAGTACTTTTGATAATTCAACAATATATATAAATAGAAAAATAACTTTTAATGGCATACTGAATTTCATGTCAAAGAGCATAAGAAATTAGATATAATTAATTCAAGTGACACGTTAGTAAAACAAGAATTATTCAAAGAAAAAATAAGACGTTTTGTAATATTATCAAAATAGAAATAGCTCTTTATTTCATACTAAACGTTTCTCTTCGCTGTAAAATATGTCATAACATCTTTTATCTCTTTGAAGATGATTATTTTTATTATTCCTTCCCCAATTTTAAAAGTTATTATATATGAAATTACAATGTTTATCTACACATATAAAAGAAAGTCGCTTTAGTTACACTATTTATAATTCTAGAACGGCTGTAGGGATATAGTTGAAAATTTGTGATAAGATAGCTCAGAAGTAGGAGATGGACATTGGATATTTAATGTTGTTCGATGGAACGAGAAAAAACTTAATAAATTCCAATAAATAATTGGTTATTTACTACGTCTAGGACGGAATACGGTTCGCCCGGTCAGCTTTACATATATTACTAATTCCGAAATGAACGCGGACGAAGTCACTGGCAAATCTAGTATTAAATTAAACTTAGATCCATTATTTGTTTTGATTTAATGTATGTTTTCATTTCATTAAAATTCTCAACAACAATGGTAGGAATATTAGATGTCTAATTTCTAAATAGAATTTAAAGGCAATTTCTATTAATTTTGTAACCACACTATATAGTAGGAACGTAGGAAAGTACGGTTTGAACTAAGTCATTGGAAAAATCTAGTGTCTAAACGAACAGGCTAATTGTAATTCTGACGTAGGTAGGAAGCCATATTGTAATAGAGACGATAAAATCTTTCCACGGTCTCATTAGATATTCTTGGAAAGTTCAAAATAGAGTCATACAATATAATTTTTCAGCATTCAATCTAATGAAGGTCTAATTTTCTATGTAGAAATTAATAAATAGCACCTATAGAATATACATGTTAATAAACTTACAATGCTATAACTTTTATAAGTAGATGTTATACCATCCATAAATATAATAAAATGTAACGGATCGCTGTCCGTCCATAAAAGATATATATGAGAAAAATATTGTGACTTTATGTAGCTTTATGTGGACCTATCATTTGATAGCAATACACATAATATGAATCGGTATCTTTTTTAAGTCTCATTTTAGTGTATAAGAAAATGTTCAAACCAATCAAAAGTTAAAAAAGGGAAAAACCGAACAACAACAATAAGGACCGTACATAAATTAATTAAACTATACTTATTATTAACCGAAGTTTCCGTAAATTGAACTTTTTATAAACAAATTGAAGTTGGATTTAGATAAAAAAACGTAATTGAGAAAGAACCCGACCAAAACCTAATATAGTCGTAAAATTTCATCAAAACGTTAAGGTAATAATGCTTAAATATGAATATTTAAAAAAATATAAAGATTCTCCTAAAAAGTTATTTGAAGAAAATGAAATAGAAGCGCCGTCGTTAAGTTAATTCTTATTTTTAACTGGCGACCTGGCCCGGCTTCGCACGGGTGCAATGCTGATGCTAAATACATTACAGAAAAACTGTGAACTTTATAATGGATGTTGTTATATATATATATATAGTGGCTTCGCACGGGCACTTAACATGACAGTTACACAAATGTTCACAATTTTATGTGTCAAATAAAAGAAAATAGGAAATTTAATTCTTCGATATTATTTCGTGATCTTAACCCTCCTCCCGTGCCTCCGTGCTCAAGTGACGCGTACAACTCTGCAACATACTTAGCCGCCGAGCGAATATTTTTCAAAATATTTAACTCGTGATATCTTTTGAGTGGAATGTCAGAATCTAATAATTTATAAAGGTATATAAAGGTTTTAAAACGAACTTAAATAATAAATCATTTATTTTGATAAGGATTAATACTAAGGTACATAAAGAGCCTTTACAAGATGTGGTATTTTAATTAATTTTTTTATTAAAAAAAATCGCTTATTGTGACAAAACTATAATAGTTAGAGATATGATGTCGCAACGTTCTCTGTAGATAATGATAAGTTCTACAAAATTGCAGTACATCACTGTGTTATATCATGAATCGTTTTCGGAGCGTCCGCGATTAAAGAAAGTTTTTTGGTATATTTTTTACATTATCGGAGTTTTAGTAAGGAACCCAACTTTTTTAATATTAGTATAGATAAGATAACTAATATGCGTAACTACTACTACTTCACTTATAAAGTAATAAAATGAAAACTAATAATATATTTAAACACTACCAAAACTTCTAATACCTATTATATAAAATAATTTTAAGGAAAATATTTCTGTCATACATGATTTCTATGTAGCTTTAACCTATAAGCCTGCACACGCGATGAAAGCTTAAAAAATAGAGTAACTTCTCCCGTTTTCCCAATATGTCCATTCACTGCTCTGCTCCTATTTATTGTAGACTAATGAAAAGTATACTACAACCTGTCCAAGAGAATAGAGAATAATTGTGCCAAATTTCGTTAAAATCCGTCCAGTAGTTTTTGTTTCCATAAGGAATATACAGACAGACAGACAAAAATTTTACTGATTGCATTTTTGGCATCAGTAGCGATCCCTAACCACCCCTTGATAGTTATTTTTTAAATATATTTTATGTACAGAATTGATCGCTCTACAGATTTATTATAAGTATAGATATAAATTTACTTACCAAGTGCGTAATCACAAGATGGTCCGAAGAATACATGTGTGCAATCATTATAAGCATCGATTGCTGATATGACAGCGTAAGCAGCATCACAATCTGTGACATCATAAGTCAGCCATTCGAAGTCCAACCATGATGGGAATGCATCACGAACAGCTTCATGTTGCAATGCCAATTGCAGTACCGGTTCAACCTGTAAATAAGTTGATGAAAATGAATAATTAATTTCCATATTAAAATATATAAATTAAAATCATTAAGTTTAATATCTAAATGAATAAGACAATTGTCTTAAATTTGCCTCAACTAACAAATAAAATTTCATAAATTCTACCTTGCTACGTAGATAGCTATCAGAAAAGTACTACCATTAAAAATGTCACAAATATGCATTATTATATTAAAAATTAAAGTACAGACGATGCTGACCAATCAAACTTGACTTGAAAAAGATACAAGTTTACGCATTTACCACATAAAAACATTTCCATAAGTATTAGTGAATGTATAGAAATTTTTAGGTTGACATATCAAAATACATCACATGTAAAAACCATTCGGAAAGTAAAACATTATTAGCGTCCAAAAAACTGGCAGTACTGATTCGAACAGTACGTCACATCAGGACACTTATTGTTGCTAAGAAGATCACAGAGCCGTCGAGACATGGAGTACTTTCGTCTGCTTTGATCTGATGCCCTCCAATACCAAATAGTCGATAGTTGACAATCAAAACCTTAGAGACGACCTTGAACCCTTACATCAAAGTAATGGATTAGAATGTTAGGGATGTGACCTCTTCTGCAGGTTCCATAGTTTGTATGGGAGGTTCACAAGAGTTATTGATCGTATCGTTGTAGAGTTTTATGGTGTGTCTGAAGGAATATGCATTTTTAAACTGTAAGTCCTTCTTCCCACTTAAACTTTTCTAAAATCAAGTGTGCAATTTTTTCTAGAAAAAATTAAGGACTAAAACTGTGATATCCGTTATGAGGGAGGTATTCACAGATCTCTTTCTTATTTAATATTAGCTCCTATTGTCACCTTATGGACATAAAAAGCATAAACAGTGTTTGCAAAAAGAAATGAAAAATTATAAAAAGCATACAAAAGTAAACATTTTAAACACAATTTATCTGCACAATGCACATATTTTATGTGACCAAAATATAGTGCAAAGATTACGTATTGTACAACGAATGCAAAATGCGTGGAACCTCACGTCAATGTTAGTGACATTTTCAGATTCGTTAAAAAAAATATGAAAAAGAAACGTTTTTCTTTTACAGTTCACGGTACAGATTGCCAATGGACAAAATTTTGATATAGAGAGATAGAATAGTACTTAGATATAGTGTGACAATTTTATTCAGTATCTATCCTTCTTTGGAACTACACTTCTCAATAATATACATTTCCTAAGTCTATCAATAATGTATGATGGTATTCGATTGTTGGCTTAATTTAACTATAAAATATTTATTGAATTAAAATAAACTTTTGAATAAAAAATTACCAGGTTTACATTTAAAGAAGCCTAACAACTTTATCTTAAAAGTTATTATTTCAATGACCATATTAAAAAGATTACCAAAATATGTCACAAACTGTTGAAGTTTATTTTCAAGGTGTCGTCAAAGACTTTTTATAATTTGAAACAAAAATTAATTCCGCTACTTTTTATAATATTCAAAGTGCGCGTTGAGAAATCTCATACATATATTTTTAATTAATATTAACAGACTTATAATCTCGTAGAACAATATATTGAGTGTATTGTAATTCAGTATAGGATTTCGGAATAAAACATTACAAAACCTAAAATTTTATGTTGATAATCCCTAAAGACACAAATCAACTATTATTAATTATCAAATAATTTAGTGTGTGCAGATTTTTATATAAATGTTAATTTGTATTATGTAGAATTTACATAAATTTATAGTAACACAAACAACAACAAACAAACAATTACATCCTTGAAAGAGAAAAATTATACTTACAACTGGTAAACAAGCGTCGTAAGTCGTATTCTTTGGTAAGAGAAGTGCAGCTCGTATTTTGCAGTTCCCATGTTTATCACAAACGTTTTCACAGCCTCTTTCCCGTGGCTCCTCTCCCCGACAGTTCTGGCAGCTCACAAACGCCAACGGCACCACAAACACAAACACCACCCACCACCCCATTTTAATGATAACGAACACTGTCCACTTAACTACATATTTATTTTTAATCACATCACATCACCTGAAACAAAATGAAATTGTTTTATAGTTAAATTAAAAATTAATTTAAAAAATAATAAGTAATTTTGACGGTAGTAAATTTTTATTTTTTCCTCTTTTTCATCGGAGAGAAAATAAAAATCAAGAAAATGGATTAAATAACCTATTTTCTGCGTTTATCTTTACAAGCTATCTTAATATATGTAACTATATGTATAAATCACGTGTCATGTTGTTCGTCTGCGATGAACTCCTAAACTTCTTAACCGATTTTAAATTAAATTTGCACACCGCGTGCAGTTTGATCCAGTGAAAAGTTGTATAGCGTACATCTTAATATATAGCCTCAATATTATTTTATTGAAAATCTGTCAACTCCAAACATGACGATAACAAAATACCGAGAAATTCAATTGGTTTCTACTTTTTAAATGTTTGCTGTTAGCATAGCCGGTCATGTTTCCCTTTGGGATTCAGGAATAACCGTTATATTGACACTGACTATAAATTTAGTTGATGTAACCATATCTATTGTTTTTATACACTTTATGCATTTCACCCAGTGACATGTTCACGCGTATGAAGTCATGGGCAAAAAGTAGTACGTAAATACAATATTACATAAAGCATTGTTTTCACTTCATATATGAAACGTATTTAAAAACAGGAACTTACTATCCGCTTATGAAAAATATACATGAAATAGCAGAACAACTAGCAAATTCAATGGAGGAAATCTAATTAGAATTAGTTTGAGCCCATAAAACATGCATTTTAGATTAATTACACGTGTTTATACATTCAGACTAACATCCGTTTGTTCAGTCTTCTCAAATATCGAAGAACTTGATATGTTTATATCCGAAATAAACAACAAGATGAGATCTAACTATTTATGAACAGTTAAAAATAAGTGTAAAACTCATTTCAAACGAATAATGTTTATAGCGACTAAAATAAAAACTTTTAGGATTTTGGTAAAATATACGCTAGCTTTATTACGACATACCTAAAAAGAATAGCGTAATAGTGTCAATTAAATGTATTTGAAAATAAATCAGAATTAGATATAAATATGAAAAAATAAATAAGCTTATCACAAAGTCTATATTCTGAACAGTTACAAAGGTTAATTTAACAGCTTTGTGAACTGACAAGACAATCAAATCGAATTATGTTGTCAAATTTTACCAACTCAGATGTCTGTAAACAACTTTGAGAATTTGAGTGTGAATCAAACCGTAGCATAAATAAATAATAAATAAACTTCACTAATTAATTTTATCGTAAATCAAAGAAGCCCGAGCCAATTGTTTTCTGTGTTATATTTAACTTTGGAAGAATGGAATCATTATAAGATTGTGTAAATAGACGGATTCGCTTAAAAACATAAAAATAAAATTAACTAAAATATTTATTTAATTTTTTCCTAATTATTATAAATTCTGAAATTTCTTTGTGACAATTGTGAATCCAATAATTTCAATTGATTAACAAGTACTCAAATGTTTGTTATGTTTACCATCCAATATATCAAAACTAATAGTAAAGAAAACAACTAAATAACTACGAAACTACGGAAGCATATAAAACTTTAGCACCTATAATCCGTAAGGGGACCATTAATAATAATTTTCGGAAATAACATAGGTTAGCTTACATAAATATACCCGGGGATGTAAATATTTAAACAAGACGAAAAGGGTACTAAAATATTTTTCTGTTGGGGAAGCTGTACGTAGAACATAATATATAAAAAAATCTAACACAAATAGAATCGAGCCTCAAACAAAACACAGCTCCGTTCTCGTACCACCTGATGAAAATTAAAAAATTTCTTTCTGCATGTGTAACCAGTCAAAGACTATGTTATATTACAATATAAAAATTTACAATAACAATCTATAGTATCGGAATAGGAACATTCCTTATTTTTCTCGGAATTAATTACGGAAATAAATACATATTCTTTTTAAGGAAGGAACCTTTTTCGCGATGAAAATATTATTTACATATACTCCTTTTATGTAAATAATATTATTGACTTGAAGAAAAGGCATAGTCAAGGATGACACTCACATTAATCAATAGAAGTATAAGCTAGAAAAAGAAGAAATATAATTTGACTACATTTAGTGCTTTGTTAAAAATAATAATTAATTAAAGAAATAAGTCTAGTCTTATAAATGAAATTTACAAATTCTATTTCAGTCACATCAGCTTACAATGCTTAATATTGTAATACAGTTTCTAAGAAAATTAATGTTTTGGAATGACAAGCCTGCGGTACCTTATTATTTAAGATTACTGGTCATCATTATTTTCTTATTACTAAACGTAAAACATACTTATTAAATTCAAGTTCCTTAATAAAGTAAAAAATACACAAACGTTAGGTTTATTGAATTAATCCCTAGCATTGTTATGTTTGTTTATTGTAGTTTCTAAAAAACGTAAAGAGATGTCAGATTAAACCTTCCATAACAAAGATTCTATAATCACTTCCATCCATCTCCTCAATTATCTTCATCCCTATACTCGTATGGATCTTCGGGTCATCCATCATGATTATACTATCAGAGTGTTCTCTTTTCACTTGAAATTCCAGATAAATCAGCAATGATTTCTTTTTAAATGAACATCTGGGTACAGTCACCCTTTGGAGCAACCCCAACATTTCATTATAAGTAATTGGAAAGTTATTCAAACCATTTCTAAATACAATTTTTATTTCATACCTACATCGTATTTGTATACATAGATAACCTTCATCGTAATTTTATACTAGAACACTCAAAAGAAATAAACAATAAATCATACCAAGTTTAAACTACTCTCGTTTCAATAGAGATATTTTTGGAAGCAATAATAAATAATGATTAGCCAATGACTGAGTAATACCGCTACGCGTCCTACCCATTATACAAACATCCAAAAATATGCGAGCCATTTTACAACCAGTCGAGTGGGCTTTTCAGTATTTTATTTTTAATATTAATAAGCAGACAATACTAGAATGTGAACAACACGAAAACATCTTTTAGAAACTTATGCATATATTCGTAATGCCATGAAAGGTAGCAATAGTGGATTAGAAAAACAAAAGTGTATAATTAATATGTGGTTCCTAAAAATAGAAATGATTTTAGGAATATTAAACCTCTAAAAAATTTTGTGTTGTATTTTTAGCCTTCAAAGACATTTATTTAAATCAATTTAATCTTGTTTGTTAATCAACTATTCAATGCTTCATAAATCTTACCTTTGATTGTATACATATACGGTAGCTAACAACATATCTTTAGTCCAGGAACAAAGTTAATAAAATTAGTAAAATATTACAGTAACATACTTAATTTTAACGATCTAACGAAGAAAACATTATACTCACTATAAAAAATTTTTATACACGTATTCAATATTTTATATACTATTAAATGTATAACTAGACGTGGTGCCTACATCGCAGACAAATACGCACGCTAGACAGATTCCATCTAAGATGCCTCCGCGAAATTATAAACATTAAATGGTCGGATCGGATTCGCAATACCGATGTTCT
>DVQO01001332.1:0-10277 GCA_018231785.1 Danaus gilippus
TTCATAAATGTTGTGATGAAAATGACTACATCTACAACAAAAGTAGAATATTATAATTATTTCTCTTCCAACCTACCTAGATTATTGTTTCCATTAACTGTGTGGGGTCCAGGGATAGGTAGCGGTGGGTGATTATGTTGGTACGGCACATTCGCATTCTGAATATTCTGATAAGTCATTGCCGCCTGTTGATTGTCGTTGACCTCACTGAGATTCCTTACAGTTGCTTCGTGCGAGTGTGACCATTCAACGGGTGATTCTGACATAGGTTTGTTTATAGAGAAATTGCTCTGTTCCCGTCTCAAACTCGGGTATTGCGGAGGTGCGGGAACTTGTGGGGACTCTTCAGGTACAGATGGTGGTATATTTGGATGATTGCGGAAATCTCGTCTTATTCTAGGCGGACTTGTGCTTCTTAGTGAATTCGATCTGGCAACATTTGATGTTTTCGGAAGAACTACGCCATTTTGTACTGGCTGGGTCATAGGATTAGTGGATATTGGTCTTGAAACAGTGGCCACCGAAGAGGCTCTATGGTCTCCGCGGACTATAGTTTTTAAATCTAATATTTCAGTAGGTGTTATTTCTGAGGGATCAACTAAAGGTAACGGGCGATTTGTTGACTTAAGTATCTAGAACAAGAATGTTTTATTACAGTCTAACACAAATGTAAAATTTAAAAAATAAAGCTCATTTTGATTGTAACTTAGCAACGACAATTTTAATGTTTGTTTTAATTGCTGCTCCATAAAATAATGCAACCATCCAAAACAAAATTTAAGGGTTACTAGACGATTTATACATTTTACTCTACCTGGTTATTGCCAACAAGAGAGGCCCATTGCAAAGGCAAACCAACAAATTTTCCCTCACTCTTATCAAAGCCAGTGTGGACTCTGTGTTCAAAGTTACTTGGTGGCGAAATCAGAGGCTTCTTCTTTTTTTTAGAAAACATTCTGATGAACTATGCTGCGGAAATTAATATAATATACACATAAACACAAGATACAACTAGTACTTTAAAAAAACAACTTCATACTTGAAAAACTTGTTAATTACTAAGAAAGTAAAGGAACTGTCTGAATGATTACTGTATAATGTCAACAAGTACAGGAAGCAAAAGAAAGTGTATTCGAAACTAAATACCTGAAATAATTATTTGTTTTCAATTTTACTCGCATTTCATGCCTCATTAATCGAAAGTTCTATGCGGAAAAGCGAAAAAATGCAATACTTACCAATATATTAGCTGTATGGAGTGTTTCACGGATCCAAACACACCTAATTTAATTTCACTTCCATGATATTCTCTCGAGCCATGCCACCCAACTTTACTATTTTAAACGCATCCAAACATTAATAACATTAAACACATGGAAATCAGCAAACCTTAATTGTTTAATAACAAATAAATTCTGTTAAATATACTATAACTGCATAAATCACCTCACCCTACTGATCACAGAACTCTCTACAATTATAAAACTACAAGTTTTAGCTCATCGGGACGGTAATCAGTATTCGGTATGCGTTCAAGAACAGCTTATGTCGAAATTCCTTTACCTAACACGTTTGGTTTTTGCTGTCATAAAAAAGGGCAAGCAAGATAGATGACACATGTATCGTAAAATGTACGCAAATTGTTTCTTTTGACTATATTAGAAATTATTTATGTCGTTACTTAATTATTTCTATTAAACACAAATTTATTATTGATATGAATAAAAAATATATATTTTTTCCATTCCTTCACTTCATTTTCAACACAAAATCCAACCATCAATATATTTATAACTTTGGTATATGGTTTTCTATATTTTTTTAATTTAATGTTTGGATGTTATAGCAATGTTTTACGAATTTCGCCATTACAAGCAGAGATAGAAAAAAAAATTTTAATTGACAGATTTTGTGTTTAAGTTGACAATTGACAATAAATTTTAAATTTGTAGTACCTACCTAGTACTCAATAGATAGGTTGGTACCTACTACAAAATTACTAATCAACACTTTCAATAGACAACACTAAACACCGAAGTTAAGTAAAAATTAAAGTATTTGATATACAACATAGTTAAAATGAAAGAAAAGCATTCCAAAAAACATAAGAAAAGCTCGAAGGAAAAGAGATCTAGTGAATCAAAGAAAAATAAAAAAAGAATACAGGTAAGTAATGTTAATGCTTGTAACTGTGTGTATGTTTGCTATTACTCATGAATTTATTTAGTCCTCAGATTCCTCATCAAATTCTGAATCAGATGAGTGGGTTGAGCAGGAAAGAGTTAAAAGTGAGTCTGCTGGTAGGGATGAATGGATGGCTATGACTGGAATGCTGAAAACATACACCAAGGATGATATTAAACCAAAACAAGATAAAGCTGAGAAAATGCACATTGATTCATATAACCCAGCCACAAGCAGTAGAGAATTGAACCCGTACTGGAAGGATGGAGGCTCTGGTGTACCACAATCATCAGAAAGCCTATCAAAAAGTAGAAATTTTATGAAGCCGTCATATGATGATGATTATTATAACACATCAAGTTCATCTAGCAAAAATAGGAATGATAGGCTGTACAAGCAGAATAGAGATTATGAAAGATCTTCCAACTGGAAAAGGGAAACAATGGATAGAAGGGTAGAAGAAAGGAAAAAATACAATGATAAAAAAGATAATTTAAATTCAGAACATGATAATAAAGATAAAAGGATGGAAAGAGATGATGGTATACATGACAATTTAAAGAAAAACTTAGAAACAAAAGCATCTGATTCCTCAACAAAAGAGACGAAAGATTTGTATCTTTCTGATGAAAAGATGAATAAACTAGCAGCTAAAATCGTTAAAGCTGAAATTATGGGTGATTTGAAACAAGTTGAAGAACTTAAGTCTAAATTGGAGGCAGCAAGACAGTATAGGAAAAACAATCCCAATGTTGAAAACTTAGAAGATGATAGAGTTTTATTAATGTCTACCAGCAGTACTGGAAATAGTAGACCTTTGACAAACAATCCTGTTGATAGTAAAGGTAAGGGCAATAAACGAAAGGCCCAGACACATGATTCTGAAGGACGACTGAAATACTTTGGAGATGATGATAAATATAACTTAAAACAAATGGTAAGTGTTTTGATCTATTACAAAGATGTCTTTTCACTCAACTCAGAGAAAACTTTCTAACAATGCTTTAACAATAAAATCTGTATTGTGATTGATTTAAATTTCTAATTCAACAATTGATGACAGTATTTTAAATTGAAAAAGTGTCTTAAGCTAAGCTAAGAACATTCCTAAAGTAAAATGGTTGTGAGTTCATTTTTATATCACCTTTTTCATATTCCAGTTTGAACAAGAAAAGTATGGTAATAATTACAATGAAGATGCTGAGTTAGTCAGAGCTGCTAACAAAAGTAAGAATCCAAATGATGATTTGGCTGATATTTTCTTAGATAATATCACAAAGAACAAAAACCCGACAAGAAATAGTGAAATAGAAAAGCAACAGGCCATAAATCAGAATGTTAAGCTTGAAAGATCTTTGGAAGGATGTGAATACTGTTTCGATTCCAAAAATATGTTGAAGCATCTAATAGTCAGCTGCGGAAACAAGATATACATGGCATTACCATCAAGAAAATCGCTGGTCAAGGGCCATTGTATTCTAAGTACAATACAACATTCAACTTGTGTCACCAATGTTGATGAAGATGTATGGGAGGAAATATTAGTAAGTGATTTATTTCTATTCTGTAACAACAAATAACATATTTGTTGGAGTGGGTAATGTTAAGTGTATTTTCCTAATTATAAAGAGTTATGTTTTATAATACAACTGACATTGAGATTTTTTAGAAGTATAGTACAAAAACAGTACTTAAACATTGTGAAGGCTTAATTATAGTATTTAGTTGTTCTTTATTTGAAATCTATCAACAATTTTTCTTTATTAATTGCCTTACTACAGGTGTGGATTGAAAAACCTAATCCAGTATACTTTTATTTCAGTATTACAGAAAAATGATTACCCAATATTATAATTCTCAAGATCAGGATGTGGTATTCTATGAAACTGCAACAAGATTACATAGATTTCCACATTTAGTTATTAATTGTGTGCCAATGCCACGAGATGTTGGTGACACAGCATCCATATATTTCAAAAAAGCACTTTTGGAGTGTGAAGCGGAGTGGTCTATGAATAAAAAGGTTGTGGAACTAAAAGGAAAGAACATAAGACGAGGAGTTCCTAAGGGTTTGCCTTATTTTTGGGTTGACTTTGGAATGGATCCCGGTTTTGCCCATGTCATAGAAGACCAACAATTATTTCCCAAATCCTTTGCCGAGGTAATATATCTATACACAATATAGTTACACATTTCTATATATTGAAATTATTTATAAATAACATATATTTGTTTTAGGAAATTATTGGTGGCATGTTAGATTTGGATCACAGCCTCTGGAAGAACCCCAAAAAGGAATATGGAGATATTCAAAGAAAAAAGGTTATAGAATTTGTAAACAAATGGAAACCTTTTGAACAAAGTTTTAAAGATAATAGTTAAGAATATATTAAAAATCATCTTAAAAAAATTAATAATATAAGAACAATATTCATTATAATAATGTAACATGATAATTAAAATAACAATGATTTTAAAAGAAAATTTTTGTATTTAAAGAGTTTTTATTTATTAACTTCATCTTCTTTCAACATTTCCTCTATTAATCTCTGTCTTTCCGCAGCTTGCCTCATCTTAGTCAACACAAGAGATTCATAGTCCCTGTCAGTGACAAGGGTATTTGTATATTGTAAATCTTTCTTGGTTTTTAATATCGGCTTTTTGTGTAGCCATTTCAATGTGAGAGGATTATCTTGAAGACCTAAAAAAATATAATCAATTTTAATGAAAAAACATTTAACAGTTTCAATAATATATCTAATATTTTAAAAGCTACTGTTCAAGAACTTTTTAATATATTTTTTGTTAAAAAAGTACCTCAAATCAGAAAAAGAACATTAAGAAAATCTTTAATACTTATTCAAATATAGAACAGTCAAGGAAAAAACAATACACAACCTTTTTCAAATTCTACTGCCATTTCTGATGCTTCCTTTGTACCAAATTCAACTAGTGCACTGCCCTTTTTAGCTGGTGACATAATCAATGCTGTGATAGGTCCATATTTCTTTAGGAATGTCCTTAAGTTAGTTTCATTGTAACCACCATTTTCAGGATCACTTTTCTCAGCTTTCCAACTTATTTTTATTCTATTTAAACTCGAATCCCACACTGGTTCACTCAGATTTTGCATACTTTTCTGTATCTCTTCTTTCATCCTCTGTTGTTCTTCTTGTAAAAGTCGACTCCCTTCTCTCTGTAATCTTTTAATTTCCTCAGCAAGCTTTTGCTCATCTGTCAAATTATCTTTTGACCCTGCAGCAGCTTCCCGCTCTCTCCTTTCCAAATCCTCTTTAAGTTTCCGCCTTTTACTGTCTAATTCTTGGTGCCTTAATTTTGCTGCTGCTTTAGCTTTTAATACTTTGTCGTAGGCAGCACGTGCTGCTTTATCTGTCAATATTTCTAAAGCATGTGATAGTTCGTGAAAAGTTTCCGCAGCTTTAGGATTGTCAGGGTTTTTATCTGGATGACACTGAAGAGCTTTTTTACGGTATGCCTTTTTGATCTGTTGAATAAATAATTTAATAAGTTAAATAGACTCTTAAAGTTATAATACACGTTTTGGCAAATATAAACAATTTATTCTAATACATTTTTATAAAGATATAATTAAACACATACCTCTGAATCAGTAGCTGTAATTTGTATGTCAAGAATGGCGTACAAATCGGCATCTTCAATTTTGGACTTTTCCATTTTTGATTTTCAGTTTACCAAAGTTATATTAGATACTGTACAGCTTTGTTTTCTAATTTTGGGGTCTTTTAAATTCACAACAACAAAGCAATAAGTAGTTAGGTACCAAAAAGTCTGAAAACAACGTCATGTCAAATGTCAAGACTGAACTAAGGAATACATTTTGCTTTAGATTCAAGTACCATAGAGCACGGGTAATATTTTTTATAACCTTAAAGCAATTACGAGGTATTATTTAAATTAAAACTTGAATTATACGGCATTAAATTTTGATCTCAATTTTAATTTTTCATAGAGTACTATAACAAACAAAGGCAATTTAATCATATGTTGAAATATTTCACAAATATTATGCAGTTACTGAAGTACTAATTAGACGATTAATAATATTGGGATTTGGAAAATTGTGATAAATTACGAATATTTATTTTCTAAAGGTTTATTTCGTTTTCAATGGCTGAATATTGAAAAATATCACATATATTTAAAATATTATTTTGTTGGAAAAGTTTTAAGCCTCTTCATGTCTTTAGGATTCTTAATTTTCTAAGAGGATGAATTTGAATAAACGTGAAAGGTTTCTTTCATTTAAAAAAAAAAATACGGGCCAAAGTGCAATCATAGCGATTTAAATTAAAACATGTGAATTGGTAGTCGACATAGATATCTAGAGAGTAAGTATGTACCTACATAATACATATCATTTTGACGTTTGATATGAGTGGTGTTGTGTATAGACCTTAATATAATCTTTTATAAAATAAAGGTTATCGTATAATTTGCTATAATGTTGCCTAGATGTTTACGTAAGTGTGAATATATATTAGATATAATAAACATTACCTATGCATATATGAATAAACTGATTTTTAAGTGAACTGTTTTTTTTTCAGAACGTCATGTGAGAAATAGTATTGCACTAACCCGATATTATTCCAATGCTCCGCAGCTAGAGCCAGCACAGGTTACAGTTGGTAAGTTAACCGCCATGGGGATGGTAAATAACTTTTTTGAATGTTCGATTTATGTATAAAGTTTAAAATCAGAAATCTCTATTCTTTTCAGATGAATCTGTCAAAACTAGTCCATTAGACCATCCAGATTTTTTTCAAGTCCACAACCTATTTACAGTTAAAGATTTATTTGAAGCTGGTGTACACTATGGACACAAAGAGGGGTCACTGAATGAATATATGTTACCCTATATTTATGGATCCAGACAGGGCCATTTAATTTTTGATTTAGATATAACAACAGAGCATTTACGAAAGGCCCTTAATTTCGCTGCCCATATTGCATATAGAGGCGGTATTATATGTTTTTTCAATAGGAATGCACTTAATGCACATTTAGTTGAAAAAACTGCACAAGAATGTGGGGAATATGCACACACTAGGTTTTGGAGGGGTGGAATTTTTACAAATGCCAATCATCAATTTGGGGCTGTCACTAGATTACCAGATTTGTGCATTTTTATGAATACACAAAACAATATATTGAACCAGCACACAGCAGTACGAGACAGTGCAAAAATGTTAATACCAACTATTGGCATTGTTGATTCAAATTGCAGTCCCAACTTAATTACATATCCCGTACCAGGCAATGATGATACACCTCGGGCTATAGAAATGTACTGTAAGCTATTTAAAGCAGCAATTAAAAGAGGAAAAGATGCAAGGATGAAGTTTCTACAAGAAAACAACTAGCTATTTAAGTTTTTTAAAAACATTTATATAGTTTAATATAACAATTAGTTTGAGTACCTGTTTTGTAAACATAAACAATAGAATATACTTAATCAAGATTACATCTTTTTTTATTCCCTATTCATACTATTATTGAAATATACAGATATAACAGGAATATAAAAATCTCTATTATAAGTAAAAAAATGAAGTTTAAATGCTTTTTCTATCACTAAGCCTATAAATGTTTTTCAAACTATCTAGCCCAATAGAACTTTTCTCATCATGTGTGAAGGTGTGATGTTATCCACTTCACGGCTTTCCCAACTGCCTGTGATGCATCTTGAACTGCAAAGGTACTGCAGCAGTGGTATGCGATATCTTCCACAAAAATCAACAAACTTTATATGTTCAACTCTGTTGTTGAAGAATACACCTGGAATACAAACAAATTGTTCTAATACTAGAAATAATAGAGGCGACATTATAGGAAATAAAGTGACCTTTTTGTTAATTATATTGAAATAATTATACCACAAAGTAATGAATTTAAATTGTAGAATAGTGAGAGATTGAAGTGTTTTGTACAAAGATCATCTAAAAGTATTTTATATTTTTTCTACTTTGCAGAAGATCCATGGCAAGTGAGATGGTTTTTCAATAACTTTTTTCCCTTTATTTTTTTTATTACTTTTCTGACTTGTGGTGTACAAAACAGGGGGATATATATTTAAAGCGTAAGTAGTAAAGTGACCTTTGCATTTTGGATTAACACAACATTGGGCTGATGTTAAATATTTGATAAGCGTAGCCGGTACATCGCCAGGCTTGATTGGTATCTGATGCAGCTTGATAGTTCGACCAGCCAGTTCAAGTAAAGATGGTGGCTGCAATGTCATGTCTCGAACGAATCTCACGACGAGAGGGTTATCACGTAGGCTCAGCTGAAAATTACATACAAATGAATGTATAATTAACTTACGACAATAAAGCTGTTGATCTACAACTTTGACAGCGTCAGTGAATACCTTTGATAGAGTAGGTACATATTACTAATTAATTAATTGTTGTGAATATTCCTTGTAAATTGATATTTAAACCGAAACTGAACTATATTATAAATATTTTATTAGGAACTCAAATAATTTAATTGGGAATTATAATTTTTTTCATTGCTAAATCTAAAGCATTATAAAAATAAAACAACAAAGTAATATCGGCAACATTTGATCATAGAATAGTCTATGTGTATCGAAATTAAAGGGTTTGTGTGTTGTAAATTGAAAGCTTCCTGATTTCGGTCTAAGACCTAACAATAAGTGTGTTCGCTCGCCGCAAAAGCTATAAATAGATCATAAATGGCTCCAACATACATACATGTCAGTATAGATAGACTAAGTATGAGTAGGTATGCATTATACCCTTAATTAGTAACGTAAATGAAATACGTTCCGTTTAGATTCATAGAAAAAATTCCCACTAAGACTACCGTGGATTTATAGAATAAAATTATATTTGTATTAAATTCCAATGAAAAAAAGTTTAGAAATAATTTATACTATCCGGTATAAAAATAATAAATATTTTTAATTTTAAATAGAATAGAGTCTACTTTTTTGTAAGTTTAATTGAAAACAGTGCTTATTGTAAAATATGGATAGTGTCTACTGATATATCATGTATTACTCACTCTGTTCGTAAAAACACAAATACATAAAGACATTACAAGATACTTATTAGTATTCTATAAGTATCTTTTTCATTTTACTTAATTATTGGCAATCTAGGTGAAACGCCCTTGACCTGTGCACGTGATTTTATTTCTTTAGATGCAAGACTATTGTGAAATACGGACTAAGTAACCTTTAATAAAGACAAACAGGCCTTGGTGATGTTTCTTATTTGGCATTTAAACCAAACTTTATCTATAGCTACAAAATAATGATTTCCATAATGATATCTAGTTTTTTTGTTTTATTTAAATAAAGATTTCGTTTTTTTACCACGTCAGCAAGTTTTTACAACTGATTATAAATAAATGCTACTAATTTATAATGTACTAAGTTGTACTTGAAACACGATTGTTTTGCTTCTTTTCGTCTTCTTCAGAATTGAAGAAATAATTATACGGAACAGAAAAGAAAGAAGATGGAACTGTGATTTTAGTCCCTAACCCTTAAAAAATAATCTGAAAAGTCTCAATCCACAGACTCATCTTTTTGGATGAGCACTTCGTCTGAAACTTACCTCAGTCAGGCATCTCAATTTGATTATCTGAGTTGGTAATGTTTTAAGTCTGTTTTTATCAATCTTCAGTGATCTGAGTTGCTTCAAATTGGCTATGCTTGATGGGAGTTGTTCTATTTGATTGTCACTTAGAACCAAAGCTTGAAGTGATGTTAACGCTCCGACAGATTCAGGGACCTCTGTGATTTGATTACCCCCTATAGACAATATCTGCAAACTAAATTTCGAAAAAATATATAGATGTTCAAAAATTTTAAATTAATAGTAACTTATACTAATAAGATCAATGAGTTTGTTGTGTTATTAAGAACATAATTTAAATTAATGTATTTAAGGTGTTATAAGTTTGACGTCGATATCCATGTGTATATTTTTCGGTTTCATCGTAACTCTCAAAGGGATCCACTGATTTCAATGCGGTTTTTCTCATTAGAAAACCAGTTTTCTTACAGGAGTCAAGTT
>DVQO01001333.1:0-10275 GCA_018231785.1 Danaus gilippus
ATAGACTACAATCCCAATTACTGCATACGAGATAAAAATCCGACACAGATTCTATCAATCCACTTCAACCATCTTAAAGAATACCGCCTTAATAAAACGAAATGTTTAATATCGATTATAATTTACGATCTTAATATAACTAATAACTTACGATAAACGTTTTGATAGAGCAATATCAGAAATGTGTTCTTACAACGAAAAAGCTGTTATTTTAATAACGTTAAATTGCTAAACTGATAGAATAAACACGAAATTGCTTTTTAATAAACCCTCATGGGCGTTGCATCCAGACCCGTTATTACGTTTCTTTTTTATTTTGTTACGGTCATTTATCTCGACAACATTACAACTGCTACAAAAGGTGAGTAGAAATGTTATGTGTGAAATAGTCCAATAATATCAAATTGGGATCGTTTTTTTTATGTATTTTAGAAATACTCGTAATTTGGATTTATAAAGAAGTATACGTTAATATCTGATATTTTTATTCTGAGTACTTCCAGTTTTTATATTTTATTATTAGCTATGGCTCACAAATTCCCTGGCATTGAATTTTTATACAGCTTAGGAGTTTTTCAAAACAAGAATGATCAAAATCAAACGATTACAAGGATTGTTATATTGTGATCAGTTGTAGTTAAATTTTTGAAATGAAATCGCTTTCAGGTATATTATTTTTTAACAGGAATCTTCAGAAAATAATAAGTCGAAGGCTACTTTGGAAACATGTAAAAAAAATGATCCACATCGTCTTTAAGGTATAGTAAATTTATAGAGCTATTACATTTTCTAGTTTTCAAAGAACCAAGAAGAAAGGCAGTTTTATAATCCTTAAATTACAGCCAATAAAACGGATATTCAATTAATTTATGACGTGGGCGTTTTATTGTGCCTTTTTAGGTCATCTTTTTTTTACTACAAAGTTTATGTGATATTAAATAGGCTTGATCTTTCTCAAAATGTATTTCTTTTTTAACAGTAATAAATACGAATGACCAACTTATCAGTTTAAAACGTATCACTACAGAGTGTTATCTTCTCGCCTACATGGAACCGAGTTTTACGAGGCGTTGTTATCTCTTCCCACTTTTGTTTCGCTGAAAATAAAGCGACTTCTATCACTGCTTAGGAACATTAGATCGGTCCGGGTGTTTGAAACTATATAGTCAAAACAGAACTTGACAAAAATAATTTAGAGTTTGGAATAACAATGTCATGTTTCTTAAATTTTATTCTTAGAATGTATGTACTAATTATTCAGAATTAAAAAATACTATGCTTGTTAATTTTGGTTTCCTTGTTTCTAATTTACATTTACATTTACATTTATATTTTTTTATTTTTTTTAAGTCCATAATTATATCTTAGCCCTTCGCGTGATCACATGGAAGTGAAACTCTGATTTTTGGATTTTAAATTTTTACCCATCGTTTCGACTTCCCTTTTGTAATCGTCACTTCGGAGTAATATCTGAAAATTATTACATAAAAGCTATATTTATATTTACTTAAAAGCTCTAAATAAAATTCATTTGAATTTTTTTTCAACAAAATTAGTTATTAGATGCATTAATAGCAAATTCCTTTTTACTATAAAATAATTAACTTAAACTAAATATTTCTTGCACAACTCATTATACTTTCAAATGAAATGATGACAATCTTAAAGAAATATATAATTAAACCGAACTATACCGGTTGCCAAATAAAGACCAGATCGTTCCCGAAAGCATTCAGTTAGTCAGACTGAAATATCGTTTGCAAAAAGAGAATGCGACATCAAAGCATTCAGCCAATCTGTGAATGCTACGTGATATGGTTTAGGAATAGCCTCGGTAGTTACTAAACTATATTATAGTCTATAGACAAGTCAACTCGGAGACAGTCCCGCTCAGTAGATGGCCGCATCGTCATGTCGGTGAATTATTTCTAATAGTATACTCCTTTTAAGTATTTTTAAATAGACACCGATTATATTTTTTATAGAAATATTTTTCAAGATAAAAAGGCTGAATTGCTGCTAATTCATATCGTATTTAGCGGCAAAGTAAAAGCGACGTGAGATACTTTCATTTTTTTATTTACATTCCTCCCATTATAACAGGCAATTGAGTTAAATATTATTCATTATGAAACACTATCAAGAGAACTACAAAATTAAGAATTTATATATAAAAAATTTATCATCATGGTAACCAAAGTTTAAATAAAGTAAATACTGTTAAATTATTTGCGATGTGAAAATGAAGAATAAATTTATTGTAATAATGATGTTTATTTGTTCGTTGAGACGATAAGCAGTTAATAACTCACTTATAGTCTAAAAAGAAATCTTTTCAGAATATTAATAGCAACGAGAAGAAACCAATTAGTAATCATAAATATTTTTCTTTAATTACAGCCAATTTACTCCACGCATTTATTAATTCATTGCAGTGGTGTTATTGGCGCCTTTCAAAAATAATTACACTTTAGCTCTTCCTAAAATTATAAGTTACCCTAGGTGTGTATTCGGAACGGCTCGTTAAACTTGATGAGAGTCGCTATTTCAACGCCTTGTAGCACACAGGTATAGCATTGTTGAATTTTAGGATTTAAATTCTAGGCAATAAGGTCTTTGAATACTTAAGGTTCACATTGTAGCCATTCTTCCTGCACCATAAAACAAGTTTTGATCCTTGCGAAACGTCGCTGTCAACGCTCTACCAAATTGCTATCGAAGCAAAGTGCGGTACCGTAAATGTAACAATAATAAATGTATATACATACACGTTTATCAAAATGTGAGTTACAATTTATAAGAATGTTAATAATAAAAAAAAAGTTTTCACATATAATATAATTGTGAAAATTTGAATAAAAAATGCAAGCGTTCTTTCAATAATTTAATTTACGTACTTCTTGTAGTTCTATAAATGTGACATAACAAATGTCAGCGCGATCAAAATATCCCAGCCGGCGAGAGCACTGCAAAGCGAAGCTTTACCGATGCCTCTAATTATATCTAACGGTCATAGCGCCGTTTACACTGAGATATTAAAATTAACCGTACCGTCCTTTTGATCTTTCCATTAGAGCGATGCTGTAAATAACCTATTAAAATGTAAGGTATGAGTCAATACCGTGAAAAAGAAGCAATTATTCAACACTTTTAAATTTCGTCAGCGGTAGATTGAATGTTTTATGTACAGAACATTATTCCGATGGGTATTGGACGGTTGAGTTATTTCTGTTTTCAAATCCGAGCAAGACTTGGAATGGTCTTAATAAATTGGAGATAAAATTGTGAGTGAAACGGAGCGGGCCACGAGGGGAAAACAAAAAGTCGTCGAGACGTTTGTTTGGTTCGAGATAAAAGTCGCGTCGCATTGTTCTACAAATGGTGAGGAAAAAAGAAAGATCTGTGCGCACGGCGCAGAGCATCGGTCATAATTAATTACAACCATTCGCAGAAATCAGTATGAAAAACAGATGCAGTGTGATATTTTATCACCCGTTGTCGTTAATTTAAATACATGTTAATATCAATAATATTTCACAGACCTGACGGAAATGACTTTATATTTGACGTTCTGCTTATGTGAAACTGAAATTAAAATACGTCATAATTTATTATCAACAGGGTGAATACAATTTACCATTATTTTGTTTTAAAATATGTTGTCAAAAGTATTTTTGTTTAAATATTTTAAAGATGATGAATAACTTGAATATATTGTAAAAACAACATTGTAAAAACAACATTATGAATTGTTACGTTATGTCCATAACGTCGACTAGGCCTTAAGTTTAAATTAAAATGACTTTAAGATTTTTGTAATCAATAATGCACGTATTATAGAAAGCCAATGTCAAGTTCAATTTAGTGTGTTCACATGTTTACAATATACTGAATCACAAACTAAAGCGTAAACGAGTCTTACTTTATTTAATTACTTCCACTACACGCAACGAACATACTAAAAGTCGAGTGCTTTTGCCAATAGAACTAATAGCACAGTTAAGATGCCTGTTGAAGTTTCATCGGCGATTTGCTGGTACAAACGCGATCGTTGGAATCTCAGTGCTATTGCCTCAATTACTATGCAGCTATGGTGTGGTAACTTTTATGGCAATGACTTAAATTGTTCGAACGAAAACGATAGCCGTAATATATAATGTTTTAAGTCATTCAATGCTCTTTCAGAGATTCATTAATTCGTAAGAGTTCATTTAATAGAAATTTATCATGTAAAATAAAAAAAAATACATTAGGTTTTCGAACACGTCTTCTTTGATGTTTCGCTTCATAATATAATTATATTGTTTATGTTATTTCTCATCATTATATACAAATAAATATAAAAAGTTCATATAGAATATGTAAAATCATATTTATAATTTTTATTACTTTCAATTATACTAAAAATATTACTAATGTAATATAATGTTTATAAATCTATCCATCCAAAAAAAAAGCTTGAAGTAAGTAATCGTATCGTATTTTTTTTGGATAAAAGTTAATTACATTTTAATATATACAAATAAGAAAAAATATATTAAATTAATACATTCATTTTCATTTTATACGTAACATTAGGCATACACGTCTCGTTTATTGTACCACCGCATTAATCCCCCAGCTGACATTTTTGTCCTCTTTCTGACCCAATTTTACGTGAATGTCAGGAAAAATTGCAGGAAAAACCCATATCACTAATGTGGCGTTACTATTAATCTTGCTTGCACAATGCGTGTCATGAAACATGAGGTTACAAAGGTTCGAACATCCTGACCGAAATAAAGGGCGAATTAAAGACGATGCTTTATTTATATTACCTCTACAAACTTTTCAAACTACGAAAAAAAGGCTTGACGATAAATTATCACAAATTAAAATAAGACATTTTTACTTTGCGGACTGCTGTTTTGATATAAGAAAACGTTAAAGTTAAATGTGGCGCTTGAAACACAAAATTTTTCTCTATTAGCTTGCTAAGGTTTTCAATTTATGTACACCTAACACATTGAAAGCGTATTACAATCTCTGACATATAATGTAAGTGAATGGCAGGCTAAAGGTACAAATGTAAAACAGCGCATTATGCGTGTCACAGCGGGTCGTCGTTCGCTACGCTCGCGACAGCTCAATTATACGCACCTAAAATAACAGCTTTAGCTTGGGTGGTCTTTCTAAGAATAGCTCATCTCCTGGATGAAACACATAGTCATCGATTTGGAAGTAATTGGTGTTGATCGGAATGTATAAGAGATGAGTGTGAACATATCGAAAGCAATTTCTAAATAGAATTGGTTTCGTAATTTTAGTCCACATACATATACAGTGCAGTGAAGTTAATAATATCATATTTTCGTATTAATTAATATGTAAAGAAGAAAAATAATATTTGTTTTCATATATTGAAATTTAAATAGTGTATATTTGTGACATGTGTACAATTGTAGTTCTTAAAAGCTTAGCTTTTATAGTCTGACATGCAATTTTGTTTCAAACAGAATACAACAGATACAGTGTTCACCGAAAATCACAGTTAACTGCAATTTAAGCAAGGCCAACATGCAATTGTAGCTCTCACAGCTCTCTATTTGATATTTATTTGGCAAAGCTCTTGTAATGGAATTGGTTGGCTATGGCAATTAAATTGCGAACGATTTGAGCCGGAGGTGCCATTATATTAAAATTGGAATTGTTAACATGTTTTACTATCAAATATGCATAAATGTCAATGGATGGAGTCACGTACTGACTATATTTTCTACTGTCATACATTTTTCCTTAACTGTAAATAATTGATTGACTATACTGTGATTGAAATGCCATAAAAAGTTTTGACTTGTTTCGTAACATACTTAAGGTAAACTATTATTTCATAATCCATGAAGTACGTTTAAGTTAAGTTTTATGATTCATGAAAAGATTGTATCTATTTTTTCTTTGATTGCAATATAAAAGTACATTACAATATATACGTATACTAAAAATTACTTATCATAAAAAATGTAGGACGAATACAAATAACATATTTGCAACATCAATTGATAATATTTGGCAAAGCTATAAGTTTATCTTTTTTGTAATCATTATTTGTACAACTATACACAACTTTTTAGAGAGTATGGCACGATTATATGTACTTCCTGCAACTGGCATTATGTTTGTTTAATTTCTAAACTGTTTATTTAGTCAATATAAAACTTAAGTCGTGAGCTCAAACTGATGCAAGTCACGCGCATCATGAATTTTTAAGTATTTTCACAGTCAACAATCTGTTTGAATTTACTTTCGATTTCTAAAGCTGGTCTGACATTTGTCTATTCAAGAACTTATTACCTATCCTGTTTATTTGCTTACGCTTTATAAGGGAAAGCTGTTAACAAATAATGATAATGAAGTGCCATAAAAAATACCTAAAACAAATAAATTGCCCTCTATTCCTATTCGATATCGATATACCAATACAAATTAATATTTGGACAAACATTTCACATGAATTCGTTCCGTATTTCAGTAACCGTGCAAAACTAATTAACGATTTCACAGGCACCGCAATTCGATGAAACTAATAAAATATTTTGTCTAAAATAGTTTCAAGAGGACAAAAGTACTATTATTTAATCAATAACTGTATCATTCAAGTCCAATACAGAGTTAAATTTTTTTATCAATAGATATTACATTCAAGATTAAGTATGTCATATTGAAGATGTGACGAATCCGTCTCGAAGACTGCATAATGTAAAATCAGTCTTAAATAAAGTAGAGCGCATGACTTGTACAATGGAATGCACATACAAATGCGAAGTGTCAGCGGTTAATTTATGTGAGTGATTCATACTGAACTGATGTTTCTAACTACGAACTTCAAAAGTAGGAGGAATCTTGGGAATAGACTTTTAAAACTATGAGTAATTTTAGAACACAAATCAGTGACGTTTTACTGATTTGTGTACATAAAACATACGAGTAAAAAACTAACCATTTAAGATAAGTCAAGTTGATAGCTAAACAACAAAATTATTTGTAGATAATGCTGTTATAGCCCAAGTAGTCGTATGACGCAAACAAAATACGTTTTTAACTGCTCCGCTGGATACTAAACATAATTTACAACTGTGCGCTGTTTTTATATTTATTTTTACTCCCTTTAGTTCTATGTTAGTCCTATAAAAGTTCCGTAAATTTCTATCTGATCGGACAGTTCTGGGACTGATCGCTCATCCGGCTATATTTATAGCTATTTGATTTATTTTGTTATCTCTTTATTGCCCGACTAACGACAAGCATTCTACTACAAAGATTAATCACTCGCGTCAACGTGATTTAGCAGAGCAACGGATATTAAATGTGAGCTATTTAGATAGAATGCCAGGCACTCCATATTTAGATGTTGTTAAAAGTGGTTTAGAGTCAAATCGTCAAGTGTTGCTTGGATGTGTTTGACATGTTTTATTATTTGAATTATATCAACAGACGAACATGGAACTGAAAATGTTAAAATGACCAAAACAATATTGAGAAACAAAATTTATTCGATCATTAAATAACTGTAAGTATTTATCTTCTTTTTTCATAGTTTATAACTTATTACATTTATTTTATTGCTTCAATAATCACAATGTAAAGTCTAATAAAGTAAGAGTAATATTTTTTTAATATATTGCCATGGTAACTTTGTTAATACATACCCAGACTATAAACTTCAGTAATGAAGTAATGCTTTTAGCGTCATACATTACGATTACAGTATCCAGTTTAAAATAGTTGTTACTTATCTTTCCCATAACTTGTGATAAGCGAGTGTTGAAAATTAAAAGCCTATGAGAGTCCCACGCATCCAACAGCTTTGGGGTTACATTTCATACTAAATACTATCTTTCTATCGTTATAGTAAAAAGTAGTTTATAGTATAGTTAAACTTTTTGTAATAAAAAACACCTAACCTTACTAATTAATTATGGTTTTTTTTTATAGAACACTTCTACGTGGTATGGCATTGTGGAAAAGACGCCTATTATAAAAAGCAAAGGTGGTTCAAAAATACGGCTGTTACTATTGCATTTGTAAAGCTTATTTTTATTAAATGAGTAATTGACACTATCCAGCATGACGATTGAATGAATTAATATATTACTCCATCTGATATTTGTTTAAAGTTAAAGAAAAATACATATTTGACTAAGCTTTGTTATGAAGAGTGAAATTTAATTTTTTTTTATGAAGAGTCACTAGTTCTAGCATTGTAATAGGTCTTGAAATCGCCAAGCCAAAGGCGAGACGAAATCGTGGGCGGTGGCGCCAATGCCTACTTTGATAGCTCCAACTTAGTATTAACGTTTTAAACCTATCAGCTACAAATAGTGATTACGGACGTTCGTGTTTCTAGTCCAATAATTACTCGCCCAACAACATTGCTATATATATTTCTTGCAAGTTGTGGGTTTACTTCAAGTACTTAAATTTAAATAATGCAAGACGTCCCATACTTTAAGAATAAATGTTATTTAATGAAAATAAACATTTGAAATATATGATAAGAAATGTTGTGAATAAATAAAAGTCATGTGAGCAAAACAGACTATTGAATTGAACCTGCAATGACCTGCGGTGCAATGAGCAGCACATAATATTGACGTAGGTAATAAGTGAATGTAAATTAATAAAACTGACTGAGCGAAACAAATCACTGAAATTGTTGTTTCTGTCGACAGCCGTATTAAACACGGCTTTTACCTCTTTTGTTCCGTTGTTTATTGAAATGAATATTTAATTTTAATGTCAGATCAGATCACGTTTAATGAATGAGTAAAAAATATTAGGTTGCGTGCGAGTTAACTTGACGTTGATGGACGGAAAAAATAAGAAACAAATTATCCATTAAACAAATTGTACAGAATTTCTTGTCTTGAGATAAAGTTTAACAACTATACAAAATGATAAGGATTTAAATATTCACGACCTCAGATGTCTTATATAGCAACTTATTTAGATCTTCAGACTAAATTTGCAAACAAAATAATTATGTATTAATGACATTAATACTTGCTTAACGTATACATTTGCTATTATCATTTTAGAACAGGTTTATTTATGCATTCACGGAGATAGGCCCAGATTTCTATGCTGAGCCCATAAATCTAGCTGAGACTTTATCAACCCACACCGTCACCGTCTGAAATTAGGTTGAAGTATGCGATCTTTTCATATAATATTAAAATTTAAATAAGAATAAATTTTATATAATTTTTTTATATAATTTTTTTATATGTCTTGAAATGGGTATGCATTTAAAACTTAAATGAAATAACCTAAATTTTAAAAAGTAAACTAACTAAATAATATGAAAGTTAAACTATTAAATACATGAATATAAAATAATACGAATTTACTGTTTTAGAGCTAGATATCCAGTATATAATATATGTAGTACAAAACCTTAATCTAGTATATAGCTGATAAGTCTCTAACTTGATAGCTGAAACTAAAGAAACTTAATTTAGCTTCTAATCTAATATAAATGACCCGATTAATTCGTTGGTCTCTTACTGTCAGATTTCCAAATCTACAATAATTATTATCTTAATGAGTCGACGCCACGTCAATTCATATTCATCATAGTTACGTTGTCTATTAAGGCCCAGACTCTTAGATTTACAGTCCGCCCCGTTGCCACTATTTGCATAATAATTTTCACTTATGAATAGGTTATAAGACCTTATTGCTCTTATAAATATTTACGCCAATAGAGTGGGAGGGGCTTTCATTTAGTTTCTCTTCCCATCAACTGTTGACAGATAAAATGCTTTGATGATTCCCGGAAGTATAAATGATTGATGTAATTTTGCTTTAATGAACATTTTGTGTATCTTACAATAGAGTTTATTAAACTATTCACAGTTTGCTAAATATTATTTATTGCTTGAATGAATAATTATTCGTTTATTTCATTAAAGCAAGTTATTTATCACTCGTCTCTTGAGTTATTAATAGACTCGGACAGGCATTATAACTGTTTCATTAAATTAGTTCAAAATTATTATTTTAATTGAACCTTCTAGATTATCAACGCTTTGGCCTTGAAGAAATTATACTATGTTTTATAGATATATAAAATATACCCAGTCTTATGGTAAAGTTCATTTAACTATTAAAATAAAAGGATAATCAATGAAACCTGCTGTTTCAATGCGTGGCTAATCCTCATGATAAACCGTGGGAGTCCACTTGTACGCCGTAACGTGTATGTAGAACGTGGGCTTTGTCTAGTTATTTATAGAT
>DVQO01001334.1:0-10274 GCA_018231785.1 Danaus gilippus
GCCAGGATCGAACCCGCGCCCTCGTGCATGAGAGGTGGGCCTTTTAACCACTAGGCCACCACTGATTTTCCAGATCATCCCTTGATCATCTTGTTATTCAAGATACTTGTTCATACTTTCTATTCGCACTGCAAGGATTAATTAATACCTCTTCATTGAAGAATGTGTCTGTAACAAATATCGTGTTTGGTTTTTTTCAGATTTTCGTGGATTTTCAATTTAAAACATACGTGAAGTTACTTTATAATAAAAATAGGAAAGATACTAGTAGGAAACAATTATTAGAATGTGATATTATTATGAAATACCCACTGTTCGCACTTACTAATTTAAGAAATTATTATAAATTACAAATTCTTTTTACTAAATTTAGGTTAACTTTATAATCGGTTAAACAAATTCTTATTTACCCTTCCTAATTTAAAAGAAATTATTTTCCAAGGTTTATTTAAATTAAAGTCAATGAAGATGTCAAATACGTCATTAAACACGACACAATGAATATTTAAGGCAAGTGTTGAATCAAACAATTAATTATCAGCGCATTAGGTTACTTATTAAAAGATTCCGTTATGAATAAAATAATCTTAAAAACATATATATTTTTGTTATACTACCGGTTTATTTTTGTGGAAAACTTCATACGAAACGTCGGGAGTATGCATATCCGATATATATTAGTTTCATTTAAATAATTAAAACTCGCGAAAGTCTTAGATCTCATTTATCTTAAAAAATTGCATTCTTCTATTCTTTTTGTCATTGTAGAAATATACGAGACACATATTGAGACAATATGAAGAAATTAACAACTTATTGTTTTACTTTATATTACCATAAATATACGAAATAATACGTAAGGGATACTTTAACGAAGCCAAGAATAAATAGGAGCAACTAAGAAAACATCCATTGTTTATAAAAATATAAAGTGATTGTTTCACTTATTTTACTTCATACATAAAACAGTGTTTCAATAAGGCAGGATAGCAAGATGTTCCTTCGTGCCCCATTTCCTAATTGCCGGGATCGCCCCTATTCTCCCAGGGAGTAAGTCCGGTCTTTGCCAGGACCGGCCAGTCGCTGGTGTGCCCTGTCGCTGACAGATCCGGGGTACACCGACATAGCGACCGATGGCTTTCGCAGTGGTTTTAGTGAGTTGGGACCTGCCCAGTCCGAGTCTCACACATTCCTTCCGGCCCCATCAAGGCCGGTTAGACGGCTCATAAGCTGAGTTTCCCTGCGTCATCAAAAAAAAGGACAACAAGATGTTTGTTAACAGCTTAATACGTAGTTTTGGAGTAAACAGACTTCTGAAGATACTTAGCATTGATAGCCAAAATCTTAGATCAGCAGCCATTTACAAATACTAGTGGAACACGAGGCCTCAGAATGTCAGAAATTCTGGCAATCAAACCAGGAAATATACTATATCTATAAAGCTTACTTATGTATAAGGAGATCATGCTAGACCCTGTCGAAAGTTTTAGAAGTCCAGTGAAATTCAATTTTGTGGTTGTTTACAAGAGATCTTTCCGATAAATGTGTGAAGTATAGGAGAAGATTATTTTGTTCTACAAATAGTCGTCCGTTCAATGAATGTTCAAGTTATAGCAGTGGGAAATTTGATTATTTTGGAATTAGCAGAGTTTGCATTTCTCTCTTCTTTGGTACAATCACTAATTTGGCAAGTTTTGGCAACATTCCAGTCATTAAACAAAGGCGGGACAATCATACCCAATAATAGAAAACTCATAGTAGCATGTTTTCAGCATTATGTGTGGAATACAATCCGGGCCACTAGCTTTGTTTACGTCAAGACTACCCAGAGAAATACTTTGCCAAACGGATGGTGACTATGGCAACGGCGAGCGTAAGGGTATTCTATATATATATATATATATGGCTCACTTTTCACTTTTAATATTATTTCCTCTTTCGCAATAATGTAAAGAAGAGTTTAAAAAACTACTATTATATATAAACTTATCGTTATAGTAGTCAACCAAACATATTACATATTATCGTATTGCCCCAACCGCAAATTATAAAGCTAATTACACTGTGACATATCAACATTATATACGCATATATATATTTAATATCTAAATAATTCTATGCCGTTTCCTCAGATTGAAAAAGTTGTTGTCTTACAAAAGTTTACACTTAATCAATTGATTTTGTTTCAAATCTTTGACCTTGAAAGGATATCTCACTAAGATTTTAATTTAAACATCCGATCTTTGCCTTAAAAAATCTTTGTTTTTAAGGCTTGATTTTTATTTTTAAATAATGTTTTGTGTTATGAATTATTATTATCAGTCATTATAAAGTTTAACAATTTTTTGTATTTGTATCGAATACATAAACTTAATTTTATGACTAAAAACTAGCTTAGTTTTCGTAATTTTTGGATGTCATGCTTGTTGTTCGTGATGAAGTAACAAATATTCATATGTACATACATTTTTTTATCTTAATAGTTTATTCAAAACTATGTTTTACACTTTATTTTCAATTAATAGTAAGGTACAAATAAAGAGCCTTTTCAAGCAGTGGTATTTTAATATTTTTTAATATAAAAAAATCGCTTATTGTGACTAAACTACAATAATAAATAATTAGAGATATGATGTGGCGACGTTCTTTGTAGATAATGATAAGTTCTACAAAATTGTAATACAACACTTTGTTATATCTTCAAACGTTTTCGGAGCGTTCTCGATTAAAGAAAGTTTTTTGGTATATTTTTTACGCTATCGGAGTTTTGGTAACTAACCCTATTTTTTTAAAAACTAAATATAGCCTATGTATGTCACTACGGGATAGTAAATTTCCAACGGTGAAAGAATTTTTCAAATCGGTACAGTAGTTTCAGAGCCTATTCGAGACTAACAAACAAAAAATCATACCTTTCCTCTTTATAATATTAGTATAGTATTATGTTTTAAATTAGAAAAATAAAATGAAGAAAAAACAGCCATCGTTTTTGTTGTTGGTTTCTTCGTTTTTTATAATATTTAAATGAAAACATAAAAGTTAGTTAATTAATTAAATATTTTATTTAATATAAACCATTGGTTAAGGGTATCCAATAACCAATTTCCTATTTAACAAACAGACGATCGCGTGATAACCTGATATTTTAATTACGAGGAATTTTAATTTAATTTATAATTTGATTACTAATGTGACTATTTCATATTAATTGAAGTAATATTTTTTTATAGCAATTATTTATTTCTTGTTGTACATATTGTAGTTAACTACATCTTCCAAGAATATTATCTAAGGTTTGAAAACTTAAATTTTCAGTTTTAAAGCTCATTTTAATTAACTGCGCTTTTTTGAGACAAAATTTGAAAGAATTTAACGATTTCATCATTCTTACAAGATTTTTATACTTTATAGGTGTTTTTTAGAATACAATGTTATGTGACAAACTATTTTATAAAACTTCGGATCCTGTTTAAAAAAATGAAAGGTAGTTACTTTATAGTTTAATTTTTTTATATTATTATTAACTTTATTTTTTTCTTTTGGTGCATTGTGCTAAATTTTCTTACACAAATTATTACTGAAATCGATCAACCTTTGCGAACATTTTATAATCAAGTGAGTTCGTTTCTTGATTTATTGTAATATAACCAAGTCAATCAAGCCGTTATTATATGAAACATACCTGGAGATAACAGAAAATGTTTAATCCTTATCATTAATCATTTTCACATATAAAAGCATATAAGTAGGAATGCATATCAATATAAGGATAATTTTATTTGTTTTTAAAACTATAGAAACTTAAGATTCTGGTTAGATAAGTGACAATCAGAGTTATATTTGAGATTCTGCTGCAGTAGGGTAACATTTTACAGGATTGTTTAACATCTTGAGGAAATGTATAAAATATTCCTTCAGCAAGGTAATGTTTAAAATTTAAATCAACTGGAAAGAGAATATCAAGTGATTGGAGTACGGATCTTGACTATGAGAATATTAAGTTCTGATTAGATTAAAAAAGCTAACCTATACGACTAACATAACTAAAGTTAATAAAATACAGGATTTTTTCGATTAATGTAATTGCAACGAGGTCACACGTTTCTGACACCAACATATCATAAGCATTATTACTCTAGCTTCAAGTCATTCTTATGCATAAGTAATTAAACTTAAAAAATAATTCAACGCCTCGGTTATTTCGAATATACAGATATACCTCTAACGCTAAATATAGTTTTTAGCTACTTTCCACAATGCGGCTGCTGTCAAATAATAAATTATAATATTTATTTTATCTACAATTTTGTTAAGAAGAAGGATAAATACATTTACAATTTAATATTCAAAACGAAAACATATCACCAAACGACTCAGTGAATTGAAATATTTAGTTAATTATATTGTTTATAATTTTTCACTGATGGTTTGTTAAGCGATTTAAGAATAAAATAATAACAAAATATAAATTTAATATTGTTCATTAATTCAACATTCATAAAATATTCATAAAAGCGCTTTATATTTAATACGGGTTTAATCACCGACCACCGTACAATATTAAACAAATTATAATTTAAAAGATCAAACCGCAATGGGGTTGAATGCTGAGGATGAGAATGTGGCATCTCTCTGCTCATTTTTCTTTCTCTTTGATATTAAATATGCGATTTTTGCAATTCTTCGAGATTGCTTTTCTATAGTTAATCTTTATTTTGTTACCATTTTAATATACTTCGTAAGTACGACCATGTTTCCCTCTTCCGCGCTCAACTTAAATGGCTGCCTATTCGCTTTCGCCGTGATATGCACATCCTTTCGGTCCTATTCAATATTCTTACAAACCCTAATACTCCTGAATACCTCAGCTCCCGCCTTAACCTGCTTCCTCCTTCGACCCGCTTCAGACGATCTTGCGTCACTACGATGTTTGATGTGTCTCGGAGTAACAGCAAATTTCGACTTCAGTCGTTCGCTCGTACTTCGTTCACAGTACGAGCTCCGCAACTATGGAACAAACTTCAACTTCAAATTGGGACCAAAGCCTCCACCGAATTAATTTTTGAAAATTTAAATTGAAATAATTTATATGTAATATATCTATGACTGTTATGAAATCCAAAAAAAAAACGGAATGATGTGAAGAAAAAGTTTATAGTAAATATTTAATGCACACTATGCACTTTGTTTTACTCGTAGTGGGTTACCCATACAGGCAGGCTTAGGGACTTAGACTCTTAGCTAAGAACAGACGCTAAAAGCATTCCCAAGCTTTTTATTTAATCAAAGTTATGTAAGAGAAAACTATATCTTTCAATATTTATGTCTGCATCGTAAAAACAGACATATTCTTTATCTAAATGTAATTGAGTAACTAAAATTAATAACGTGAAAATACTTAAACATATACATGTATATATGCAATTACATACATAATATGTTTAAATAAGGTTATTAGTTTTTAATTTTAAAGGAACAACTCAGTGTAGTTGTCATTATAATTAAAACAATATTTTCAATATAAGAATGACAACTAGGAGACACTTCTCTTTGCTGTTACTTTTTAGATATTTTTATAAATTTGAGGAGAAAATGATAGAAAGTGACTTACGGCTTGAAATATTGAGCTTTTCATTGTTTGTATTATTATTATCAATATATTGTGTCTTAAAAAATAGAAACATTTTGAAACACGTTCTTTCTTAAATATATATTTATATATTCTAATACTAGTCTAATAAAATTTATAACTCATGGCAATCCTATTAGGTCACGAAAAAGCTAATAAATATTCCTAAATATTTTTCAACTTCTAACAGAGGATTTTATGTCAAATTTTAAAACAAACTATACTCACAACAGTTACTATTAGACAAAACGCTATTAAACGCTATTAGACAAGTAACCCCTGTACCCTTTAAATAAGTCAAATAAAACTTGGTTTAATGTCTACAGTTTATATAAATAGTACAAAAGCATTAATTAAAATTTTAAGAAAAGGAAGATTGAAGTAACATGACTATAAAGCGTATTTTTATAGTGCTTTCTATAATGTTATTGAACCCAACAGTTATTGAAATGATTGTTGGGTATAAATAAAGCCTCGTAGTTAATAAACGCACTATTTCAGTTCTAATCACTTTTGCTTTGAAGATATTCAAATTGGAAGTAAAAAGGAACACCGATGCAGACAATCTGTGCTAATCCTTTGTTGTGTGCATGAAGAAAGGAAGCATATTGCTTCATCTAGATGTAAGAAATGTTTAGAGCTAAAGAATAGAGGCCTACTGCATATCTGCTCGATTGTAAAAATTGGATATTAAAATTAGCGCGTGTGACATTTACATATATACTCTTAAATGTATAAAATACGAAAGATAAGCTACTTTAGACATTTGATAAAGCCTGGCCAGATTGAACTTGTTAATCATGGTCACCAATAAGCTTTTTGTTATTTCCGAAACCGTGAGATAACATTTTGCAGAACTTATTCGAATTGGACAGCCGTTTTCAATATGATCGGATATGAATTTTAGAAAGAAGCTGAGTATCTAAACCAAGTTCCCTTGCAGCTGTTTGAGCCTTAGATTCAAAGAAGCTCCCATACATATCGTAAACCATTTAAGTAAACCAAAGAAATGGAGTCCTTTTTGATGTAAAACACAATTTTGTATTTTGGCATCATTAAATTAAACAAAATTGGTGTTACTGACGCTAATGAAGTGGGAAACTGACACGCCTCACCACGGCCTCTCTTACAAAATTAATCTGATGCAATTATTTATTATTTAATCAGTTTATACACAACATAAACGTCAAAAAAATGCGTTTGTTATATAAGTATTTATAGTTTTTTTTAATTAAACGGACAGATACTTTATATGAAGATGATTATAGTTTATAAGCTAGTGAACTATTGGGCAAAACAGTTTTGGAGTCCTAAAAATAATTTCCTTGTACAAAATAAATTTTTCTGAATTAAATTACTTATCCAATATTAAGTAATGTTTCTACTCATATTTTTGTGGGATAAAAATTGTATTTTGTATCGAAATAAACTATTAATTTTTTTGTTTATATCATTAAGTCTCAAAACGAAATACTTGCGTTGTGCAAATAACTAAAGTAAAAAAAATAAAAGGGGTACGTAATAAAAGTTAAACATTTCAAAATTATATATTAATCTTGCAATAATTCCTAATTGTAAGCATGTCTGAACCGTAATCATTTTCAGCAAATGAGTTTAAACCTCTAAATCTTTGAAGGCTTCTGTAACTGATAAAGTTTTTTTTTAGTTGGACACTGGACAGATGAAATTCGCTCATACAAATTTATTTTAAGTAGAAATAATGTATCCGCTTTGAAAGTAGACGAGTCATTATTTTTATTTACATAAAAGCGTTCGTTATGATATCATCAATCAAAGTAATGTAGCCTGAGAGAGTAAATATTGTCCAAGAGCTGTGGTATGAAGCTGATGTATCAAACCATAAGCATCACATACTCATCATATTGGATGTGTCTGAAATTGTAAATTTAGTTGTGATATTCCAATTTAAGTAATTTATTTATTTCTAAATAACGACAACATATGTAGATATCGTTTAAAAATAAACATATTTATTAAAATAAAAAAGTCGTATAGTGTAAGTTATCAATTATTAAAAAAATTTAGTTTCTCATTACCATTGTTACCATTTTTTAGTTCCTCAACTAAAAAGATTTGATATTACCTGACATTTATATTCGATAAAAAAATATAAGCGATCGCTTAGTAGTAAAAATATTTCTAGGACGTGTGTATATTCATACAGGTAAAGACTTTATGTATATGTACGTTAAATGATGGGCACCTCAATACCATGTGAATAACTTCAAAATTGATTATCATAAACTGTGTTACATAATTAAAAAAAATATATTCAACGAAAGTTTTTATAAATAACTAAGGATCCAATGAAATATATATTATATATATATGTATGGTAAATATATTTTTATAAATTATTTTCTTTAATAATATAAGGTCATGTTTGTTATTAAGTGTACTAATCTTGTTTTCATCTACTTACTCTCATTAATTTACAAGTGTCTCTTTATCGATATTATCTTTTTATATGATTGGTTCATGTATGCGTTTTGAGTGAGAATTCATTTAGTTGAAATGAATGATGAAAATGATAATAATAAATGTCATTCATATTACTTTTTAATTATCATATATTCATAGCGATTCTTTAAAATAAATTTAAATCTTTTGACTGACTTAAGTGTTAAGAAATATAATGATGGTTGTATTTTTTCAACGTTAAATTAAAATATATAATTTCATCGTTCTCTGGTGAAATATCACAAGCGTTTTTATTTTATTTATTAAGTAATTGATGGGAGAACCAATTGGTCGATTCAGACGTTAACTGATTCGTTTAAATTATTTCATTAATTCTGGTTTTTAAATAACCATTTGACTTACTATACCGTTACCAACCTATCCGCATGTGTGGGTTTCCTATAAACAATATGTCCGAAAATATTTTCAGGAATCCTGATGACAAGTATTTCAAGGAAATCTTACAAATTATTGGCCTCTAATTTATAGAAAACTCTAGTTTACCTCTAGTTCAGCATAGGTACAAGAGTTAAAGAGCACATCTCAGACATCAAAAATAGGGGTAATTCGAAGTCAGTAGTGTGTGAACGTACATTGGACAAACCAGGCCACTACATTCGGTTTGATAAACCATATATCCTCGATCGTGAAGACAGGTATATATACCGATGATAATCCACGACGCTATTGAAATTAAAAAACATCCCAATTTCAATAGAGAAGATGGCTGGAATATATCGAATACCTGGGATTCCCTTCTTAAAAATATAAAATCCCATGTCCGTGGCCACACCCCAGGATCACGGGACACCGTGAGCGCATTCTGGCGACATCCAGAACGGTACGCCAGAAAATTAAGAAATCGATAGTGGTAGGTGATAAATAACAAGACGAACTGACAGACATTCACATCTTGTCTGCCCGTGATCACGGTTGTTGAAAAGTAGCTGAAACGTAGGGAGAATGTAGTTGTTTTTACAAAAATAAAGTCGCGTTTGTAGTACGTACAATCCGAAAAATATAGGTTTCATTTAAACTAATATTTAATAAAAATTGTCTATTATATCTTTTTTATCAAATGCGTGATAATATTTACGACTATGCAACTGTTTTACTTCAAAAATTCAGGGAATTTTAATATTCTATATCACGAATATTCAATCATTGTAATATTTTTCTGTAATAAAAAATACGAATTATATTAATTAAGCGTAGAGTAAATTGGCGTGGCTCGACGTATCAATAACGGAAGGGGTGTGGAAACAAATTATTTAGGAGCACTTTTAGTTAAAAGTTTTATATTAAACTTGTATTAAACTATGATACAAAGAGGTTATAATAGATTTGTTTTATTTCTTATATTACATTTACTAATAATATTTTCATTCAATTTAAAAAAAAAAATATACGAAAAAATGAATACGCTTTTGTATGACAGAATTTTCTTAATTTTAATAATAGGGATATGTAAGCTCACACTAAAAAGTGGTTTCAAAGGAAACACGGTCCACAAAATCCCTTAATCACGATAACTAATTTGTATATAAATGAATTCTAAACGCAATTGTGTGAACCAATTATATTTATAGTGCTACTAAATTATTATGTCAATACAACTCACGTATAATAACGTCAATATAACAGACTATTTCTAAGGAGAAATAGGTAGATTGTCAACAACCAACTGAAAAGAGAAATATTTGAATAGGCATGTGAAGTATTGAATAAATATCGAATCATTCATCCAGACACTTTAAAATATGATTGTATATCATTTATTTATTCAGTAATATACATACATATAGTCACCAGGGAAGTTAAATCTTGATAGTAAACAGTTGTTTATGAAATTGAGTTTCTTGTAGAAAAATATAAATTTGAAGATATACTTTCTGTAATTTTTATCACACTACTCCTGCTTTAAGCTCTTAAACAATCTGTTCCATTCAATATTCATCAACATTGGTTTATGAATACACTTCAGGAAGCCAAAGTACGTGACTTAAAGGTATTATAGCCATTTAAGTTCCGCAATTAATGAGGTCCTTCTATTTTCTTCTTCTACCTGGCAATTTCCCAGTTTTAGCCAGGATCTGGCTTGTTGTGAACAGTTTTGGCTAATTGTTTTTACGACCGGCCGCCTGCCTGACATTAACCCTCTTTG
>DVQO01001335.1:0-10260 GCA_018231785.1 Danaus gilippus
CAGTGCGTACTCAAAGTCGAATTGGGGTTCCTATATTATATGGATAGGTTTACATAGTCTAATACATAGTACTATTTCTATGAACGCACCCCACTGATTGTAATCTGGGTGAGGGGCGAAAATAACCGACCAATCGCTGTGCTTTCGTGACCAGAAAAGGGAGGAGTCTCTCACCCCTAGTTTTCAAGGGGTTAGTATGCTTCCGCGGCCAACCTAGTTTGCGTCACCCCGCGACCGGGTAGCCCCCTCATCTACTAATTTAGGGCTGATCAATCGGTCGCCCCATTCTTACGTAACACGAATTCAGACCAAGATAGCTCCCGTCGCATGGACTTTACCACCTAAGAATCGTATTCGACTCTCGCTGGCGGTGGACTCTTGCTATTTAGTTGCAATAAAATATAATAGATGGCGTTAACGACTTAAATTCAAACAACATTTATTAATTTGAATATTACTTCAATAGAGAGCGTGTGTACTAACATATGTCAATCACCAAGATGAAAATGTCTGTCTAAGTATTGAAGCAGAGTTGTTCTTAATATAAAATCATTTTTTGTTATTTAATTTTACTCTACGCCTTCCTAAATAAAGGAGTTATAAAAGCTACTGATATGGAACAAAAGCCCTTAACAGGAACATGTTTTCCCCATATTTATTCAACCGCCTGCAAATACCTAACCAATACTTATGAATGAAATTATGGAAACTAGCTACCATTTTAATATCAGTCTTTTAAGTCATTGAGATGATTAAATAATCATAACGATTCTCTCCATCTCATAGTAATATGTAGTATATTTATTTTTTTTTCAAATTATTTTGTGTAAGTCAAAAAAGATCCCATTTTATATAAAATTTTATAAATTCTTTGTTTCTATGCTGTTCATGTTAGTAGAAAAAGCTCAATAATATTTGTCTACAGGAGATAACACAAATTTATTGTAACCCAAGACTTAACAAAAAATATAATACATTATATAATATATATGTCCGTTTTTTTGGGTTTTTCACAAAAAAAACTGTCCTATGTTATACAGGTGAAACAAGATATATTTATTTTCCATTTAAATCTTCCCTTCTGACTTGACTTGTTAACTAGAATGAAACAATTGATTTTATTTTAAATCAATATTTAGGCTATCAACAGATAATTTAAAGACAGCTTTTTTTTCATAACAATTTATTATTATTTTATTCAATCATTATTATAGCTGTCACTTGTATTTTAGTAAAACATTTTTTATATAAATTTTAAGATATTACAATTTATCTCCAACTTTAATAAGGTTTGATTTAAGTTGAAATTTTCAAAATACCTAGAATTTTCAAACAGGTGAATATGTTAGTAAATGTAGGTTTTCATTTCTACCCTCTTTTATTGGAACCATAATTTAACTCCGCGCTAATAAGACAATTATACAATATTCTTATGACGCGTTATAAATTGTAACAAGCAGCTGGCAGTTAGGAATTATTTTAATTGTTTTGTTAAGTTCGCAAGTTCATGGCTTGCTCTAATAGGAAGAAGAACAGGTTTTTGAAAACCATTGTACATTAGTAATCAAAATGCTTAAAAGAAATAACCAAATGTTTTACACAAAGTGTTTTGAAAAAAAAACAAAAGGATATATAACAAAAAATATACATTTATTTAAATAATTACTGCCCTTTTAACACAGCCTTTCAACTATAAAAATCGGCGAAGTCAAAGACATTCAAAAAGCTGAATACTAAGTACCATGTCTTTAATATAAATAGATCATAAAACACAGTCACTTTTAATAACAATATAACTTTTATTTAATAATTATAGATAATGGACTTTAATAGGGAAATATACATGACTATTTAGTTTTTAAAGCAATTATAATTATATAATTAAACAGACATTCAACATAAATTGCAATAAAAAGTGTAACGGCCAGCAATATTAAAACATTGTTACACAGTTAAATAGCTAAGAGGAATAGTTCATAAGAAATGTATCGTGACTTGATCTATTATCATATTAATACGAATATAAAAACTTCACTTCTAAATCGCCTCTATATATGAGGATAAATATCTTTACTACATTCACAAAGCCATACAGTTAGACTTATTGTAAATGTGTTGTATTAATAATGTTACAGAAATGTAAGTGTTTACAAAAGTTTGTAAATGTTCAATATAATAGTATAGTAAAGATCAAGCATAATAATCGTCGGATAGCAAGATCGTGACGGCGTCTGCGACGTTCCTTATCGCAGGATCGATTCGTGCCCATCGTAAATAACCCGCAACTTTTCCCGCCACGCCCAACTATACAACAAAAATACTATTCGCATTATTTTCTTAACACTCAGACGTTTTTGACAAATAATGTTGATTTCTGCTATATAACTCATTAATCAGTCTGGCCGCCAGACGAAACCGAGGTCACGGTCTATGATTCAAAAGATTTTTTTTCATTGCATTTGCATATTTATAATTTTAAAAACATAAAGTTACATATAAAATAGTTAGTTGTAGATTAAAATTTAAAAAAATATTAATACAGATATCGAGAGTCTACAGTGGCTTCAATAATAAAAGTCACGTATAAAAATTTAAAGTTCTGATAAATTTATATTTTAGAGACGCATTTAATTGAGTGCATTAACATTAAAAACCGGGCTAATAGTAGACTAGACGAAAAAATTTCAGAGTAAAACTTTCTAATGTGTTTCTTAATTCAAGTTTGAATGCAGCGTTTGAGCAATGAACAGCTATCAACCTATTTCTAAACAATTCAGCTTTATTCAATTATTTCTATCGCATCCATATTTCACTGTTACGTTTTTTCTTATATACAAAATATTTCTATTTGGTAACTTACATCATTTCATAGTCAATATATAGAATAATATTACATACTTATAAAAAGTCCAGACAAGCAAAAAGTGTCCCAAAATAATTGTTATACAGGATGCAAATAAAGAATCGACCGCATTGTGAAAGTGCTCACAGATAGATACAAATATAAGTAAATAAATAAAAATATATATATGATGTAAAGTGACTTAAATATATTAAAATTATAAAGATGCAACTTTTCAAGTGGGTTTATTCTGAACATAAAATAAATACTTATTTCACAAACTTTATCAATGGAAACTATTCTAAAAAGATAAATAAATATGAAGGCTTTGAACATTTTTATTCGTATAGTCTCTAAACTGCATTATTTATTTTTAATCAAGCAACTCTTTCTATATTTATTTAGAAATATATAAATCCATTCAATTATGTTTTTAATATTATAATGAGCTAAAGATCTTTATTATTTTTAAGTTATAACAATATCGCCCACGTAATTATTCCAGATTGTTTTCAAAATTCTAATTGAGTCATTATTTTTCTACTCGGAGATAATAGTTGCAATACTTTTTTATATTTCAAAAGGTTAATTCATTATGAAATAAATTCTTTCATACATTTTATAACGTTAACTGTATATGAATCGTTTTTTTTGTGTAATAACTGTTTACTAAACTTTAGTATTCCCAAAATTTAATGAATCTTTCTATGGGTTATACATTAGTTCCACCCTGTATATATCGAATAACGGTCTGCAATTAAAACGAGTAATAAAACACTTAATAAGTCTTAGAAAGTCTAACCATCGCTTTGAGCACTAAAAAACTAAAAAGGCTATTTGCCTCTTAATCTTTATGATAGGCTATAAATTTATACTAACCAAAACCTTCTCGTATGTCTGGTAGATATATTTACAATAAATGTTTGTATTTAATACATAATAATACAATAAAACTGCCACTGTTAGAATTCTGTTGTAAGCTCAATAAATAAATAGTCCTTTAATTTTAATTTATTGAAACATTATCTAAATAAAGTATCACCTTTAAAACATTTTTTCTTCATAAGAACAACTAATACTTGGTTATATATTATGCACTATGAATATTTAAATTCAATTAGTTTTCTGCTTATTTTCTGGTCTATTCTTCGTATATATAACATTTTTCTATGTTGTTTTGTTATAAAGAATGTCGCACGTTCAATAAAATATCAAGATACAAATCATAAAAGCTTAGTTTTAATAAGGCAGGTGAAACTTTAATGTACTTCATTTAAAATAACCTTAGAATATATTAAATAACATAAGTTTTACTGGTTATATTAATACCATTGTGTCTAATATTACATTATAAGTGTTGTAACACAATAAAGAAAAAAATGTCTGCGTTTATTTTATTTCGGCAGCAAATAATAGATGGGAAGTCATTTCTTAAGCAATAAAAACGTCTGTGGATGCAAAAGGAAAAATTTTGAGAAGCGTTAACAGTATATAAATTCAATGAACAGATATTATCATATTAAAATATAAAATTATTTTGACTTTTAAAACGAGACCGTCTGGTATATAGAACACTATAAAAATAAATTCAAATTATATTTTGAAATACTTAAGATGCAAAATTTTAGGTTTCCTTTGTTAATTGCTTTTTTACATAAACAGCAGCAGCTGAATTATAAATTCAAATAAATGTCTTAATATAATAAATCAGTCAATTTTTTTTATGGAAAATAGCACACTACTTCTAAAACTTTTTGAATAAATCAGACAGGAAACACACAAGTATATTATATCCTTTGTCTTTAACGAATTGTGTGAATTATACGATTTTAATTAATATGAATAATAACTTTTAAATCATTAGAACACTATTTATAGAGGCGAGTGTAAAACATGTAAAAAACAAATTTAATTGAATAAAAAGTGAACATTACAAATATTTAACATCTCGTTGAAGCACGTCCGAAAACCAAATGCAATTCTATCACCTTATTGTCGTGCCATCGTGTCATCCAGTCCCGTAATTTTGTACAAAAAACCAGACTAGTGTTGGAGTATAAGAAACAGACAACATTGAATTACTTATTTCACTAAAACATTATTTATTTCTTTAAACTGTTATTGTCATTGTGGGAAGATAAAATATGTAAAAAGTTTTATCAAACATTCTAAGGTATCCAACCACTAACAAATTTACAATTTTGCTATTTATGTGATATATTTCTGTTCGAAATTCTTAAGAATTTTTTTTTTTGGAAATTAGAATAATGCAGGAAAGCCCAAAAAGCAGTTTCAATAACTTATAATATTTTTTAACAAACTCTTATTTTAATATGTAAAACTCTTAAAAAGTCTTTTATAAAGTGTATAGTGTATGGCAATCATGAACAAAAAGTCCTACATCATTTATTTATATTATAATTTTCATCTAATTGTAGAGAATCGATAATTTTTGAAGCCGAATAAGCTATCTCACGATAAAACCGAATGAAGAATGAAGAAAGTGTAAAAACAAAAATAAGAGGGAAATATTTTAGAGTATTTGAGGTCACAAGGGGGGAGGGGTGATTGAGTTTAAAAAGTACATAAAATTTAAAGGGGTCCTCTTTGTAAATTATATGCGATGACGTTTATATGTTATTATTTTAAGTTATATAACTTTTATCATTGAACTAACTGTTAATTTTAATCCCTCAAAAAGGTAATTCAGAGATATGCGAGTGAGAGAGAGAGATTAAGTATTAGGAGGATCCGATCCTCACAACTTACTAGCTTGCTATTTGTTACTGTCTGAGAGAATTTACCAAACCATTTACCACACACCATGAAAAATAAGAGATGTCATCTACCAAAATGTCATCGACTGGTATGCAAGTTTTATTAAATATTTAGAGTAAAAGTAGTAATTAAAAATATGATATCTGTTTTAAATAATTGGTGTTCTTTTAAAAAACTTGTATAAAATTATAGCATCATTTAAATTTCTGCTTTAGTTTCGAAAGCAATCAAGACGATTGGGTAGTTTATAAATAAAATATTGTTATTTACTCATTTTAATATTAAAATAATAAAAAAAGTTGCATATGTTTCGAAAGCCGTATAAATTCTCAATATTTTTTTATAACGATTATAAAAAAATATTAAGTTCAAGTGACTTATTACGTGCATTTATAACCGTCACATAATAATTAATGTGTCTTATGTAGATAATCTCAAAAATAATTGCCTTAAACATCAGCTGTATTCGCTATTAGTGCTTGAACAAAAAAATAGTCCTTGATAACAGATGCTTTTTCTACACCTAAACGAGCTAAAAGTATTCTAAAAAGCCTTTGAAATTACCAATTAGCAAACTGTCATACACTATAACGTATGCAGTGTGAACTAGTTGCATTCTTTACACGCAATTGTTTCATTATATGGAAGTTAATATTGGAGAAATATTAATAAATCAACAGAGGCCTTAGTTGGCTCGTCCCACTAACAAACGTATACGCACATCCCTTTTTCCTATTTTCATAGTAAGCAGATGTTTAAAGGCCACAGTAATAAGTATGACTATTAACTGTTTTATGCACGCCTTTAGTATTAACAAGTCATTTATTAACACACAAACTCTTCTATGTTTGGTCTGATGGCATGAGATTCGTTTTAAATAATAATATTTCATTAAAATTAGCATCGGGATAATAGGATAATGATATTTATTATTTTATAATAAAGGGTAAGTCAATTCCATTTTAATATAGTATATTCATTTGAATAACGATAAATGTATATTTGTATAATAAATGTTCGGTATAATTTGTATAATTCACACGTTACACTTCACTACACTTTTTTATTGCCAACATATTCTTTGCACATTTCCATGTTTTATGTATTGTTATATTGAAACGACAATATTAACAGTAATTCTACTGTTCTCGGGACTGTGAATAATAAGATGATAAATTTTATGCTTCGTAAATCAACCTCATGCGTAAGAGACGTCTATTTCATACTTAGCAAATATTTATTTCATTTCAACAACATAAAATTAAGAGAGCTAACAATGATGTACGTCATAGCAATCAATTATAATGAAAACCAGTTATAAAAATATATTATAACCTATAATTAAGTGGTGTGTGTTCAATAATGATCGTATATATGGGAATTAGAAAAGGCAGATTGCCTCTATCAAGTCTGTATGATCCGTCACGTGTGAAAGTGCCAGTAAAATGGCTCTTGTTTAACGTTTCATCGCCTCCGTCTGTAAAACTCTAACCGCATGATGCAAATCACTTAACTGTTAAGCTATGTTTTTATTGCTAACTTAATTGGCATTTATCGTATGTTTCGATTCGCACGTTTCATTTTATCATTTCGTTATTTTTCATCTTTTACTACATTAAAATATATTTTAGTACCTACTTGGTTTTGTATTCATGAATAATAGTTTCCAATTTCGGCTTTAAACTTATTAGTTATTACATTAGTTATTTCAGTTTTCTGGTGAAAAGAAAGGTATAACAAGAAAATTGGTGTAACTTCTATCAGAGTATATTTCGTGATAAGATTTGTATTAAATAATTAACTCATTACGTAACATAAAAGTTAAAAAAAAATTATGAATAGTATTAATTCATCTCACTAAATAATGCAGTGGCGCGAAACAGTTTTTCATCCCTGACCTGCCTGACTGGCTTCATACTTTTTGTGATAATTTTTCATAAATTAGCGGTATTGTTTATATAAAACCATACATAGTTTGTCGACTGATATTAATTACTGACGAAAAAAAAGTGAAGAACAACTGATCAAACTAATATTGTTCATAATTTATGATCCACTTTTTTATGAATCAAATTCAATACTTTTAATAATACTGGCTGTTTCATCTAAATTAGTTTTTTCTTTTTAATATAAAATTATTTTCTAATTTTAGTTAAGTTGCATGACAGTTCGAGCTGGACAAGCACGCAGTTCGCGTGTACTTAATGTTTGCATTCAGGTTGCAGGTCAAACGTGGATGGATAATTCTTTTGAAATTATTTTTAATTACAATAAACAAAACAAAACAAAAAATTACTCCTAAATCATGTACCATCCTTAATTAGCTCGCTATAATTGTCTCTAGTTTTGTTATATTTTCCTTGAGCATAAATTATCACTCTATTTTATAGATGTCATACCTTTTATTGAATAAATTAATAAACGAAATATGACAAAAACAGTTACAATATAGCTATTAACGTATTTATTTTATATGGCTATCTTTATGGGCTATCTCAGTAAGTTTTTTTGGATTTTCTTGACTTGACTTTTTTATCCAAGTGTAATATTTTAATTGACATCTAGAACTGAAGAAAATTGTATGTTCTTATTTCATACAACCGAATATTAATTAATATTAGTCATGCTACAACCTATTGCATTACAGATTACCAGTAAAAATTAAAAGTAAAAATACCAGACGAAAAAAATTTTTTCTCTCAACATCAGCAAACATATAGGTACTATACTAGGTTTACTAAAATTCCAGGAAATTCAATTCAGTCTAAGCCAAAAACCGCTCATACTCCTTTACCTTATTCCACTCTCACAAGGTACTCAAAGCCTTCAGGGGACTTCGCTTTGACCTAACATAATTTGGTTAAAAGCAGTATAATATAATAGAAAAAAATAGAGTGGTTAAATAACAAAATATGATCATGTTTGTTGGTGGTTAACTAACCGTGACTTAACTTGATGTATGGAGAAGAGTTTTTCAACGGGTAAGTCTTCCTTAAAAGATTTTTTCTTTTAAAAGAACACAGTTTTATTCAATATCTATTAAGAAACATGTATCCCAATCTCATTCATCATTTATTTTTCAGAACCATAAAAATAGTTTTATATATGCTATGGCTTCATTCGCACTGGTGTCTTGGAATATTTTGCAAATGTCAACGTTTCCATTTGTTGGAAAAAATATTATCTTGATTTACTATGTGTAAGAAACACGAAGGAGTTTGTCGAAAGGAATAAAAGGTTTTTTTTAAATACTCTAGTTCTATTTTTACGAGTACCGCTATTACAAACTACACTAAATCTAATTCAATAACATAGTAACTTAAAAAAAGAGTATAAAATATTTAGTTGTATTTTCCCAACCAAACTTTACTTTCCACAACAGACCCAAGTCATCGCCAAAAAACATTGTCAATAGATAACAAATTATAGTTGCATTTCTCCGTTTTATTTACCACCCACAACTGCCATATCAAGTGTAGTTGGAGAAGACGTTACTATAATTAAACAAATTACCTACAAGTTAATTGCAGTTGTATAAATCAGATCATTATTCTAACCTTGCTTGGTTTTTAACAAGTAGACTAGTAGTGAATGCGTGAAATCAATAGACGGAAGATGAGTTTACCATAAATTATTATATTTTATCATCTGTTTTAAAAACTTTTTAAACAGCAAATAGAACATTTTATTTAAGATTGAATAAAAAAATTACATTTTTTTAATCCGCTGATATATCTGTTTAAGATTGATTTAATCATATTCCATCTCTCCTTTTATTATAGTACCATAAAATAAACATATGTATGAAAAATATTATTTATTTATTCGTTTTAAAGAATTATAATATAATATTTAAATCATATCCCGTTCAAAGCGTGGGAAAAAGCTCACAGTGAATGCAAATCCTGCGAGTTATCAGATCAGATATGAAACAAAAATTAAAACGAGAGACGTTCTCATCAAAAATGTAATGATGTTTCTAATTGAGTCGCTTTCGATCCTCATATCACGTACATCCAGAGTCTCAGACTGAAATACATATACATATACATATAATGCCTGCTATAGGTATTAGATTATGAGGCAATAGAAAAATTATGTTAATACAATATAATATATGATTATTCTTGTTAAAACCTTATCAAATATATGTACATAAGAAGTAAAAAATTTACAAAATTTAATTAAAATAAATTAAAGCAGAAATTCAAATAAGCGGCTATAAAAAATATGTTACAATTATCGCAATGACGTATTTCGTTTATAATAAATAATACTAATACTTGACGGTTATTACTTCCAGTTAGGTATTCCGTCTGTTCGTTTGCCATGACAATAAAAAATCAGTAAATGATAAATCATTGCCCTCTATTCTCATCAATGTTACTAACATTAAGCAATATACCAATCAATGTTACGAACATTGACGTTAAATGTTAACAGTCGTTATTCATAGTGTGGGCTCTGGCCGTTTTATCTCGAGACGGTTCCCATGCGCGGTCGCGCACGTTCTTACCCATTATCAATTAGGCAGCGCGTGCGGCCTGTCATTACATCACTACAGAGATTTTATACTAACATTAAATATATATTACGTAATTTCATGTTACATTATGCCTCTTTTTATCAATATTTTATTG
>DVQO01001336.1:0-10259 GCA_018231785.1 Danaus gilippus
GTTAAAACAATACAAGGGATTTTAATAATCATCTCACTATTCAAAATAACGTTAGATGGAATATTATTACAGGCTTCAAACATTGAATAAATATAATTTCCAAAACCAGTCACAAGTTAGATATTGGTAGGCAATAAAATAATTAGCGTTCTGGCATTTAATAAGAAAATAACATCTTATTTTAAACAAGCTAATGGTCACCGTAGATCAGCTGAGGTAATGCGGACGTTGGGTTATATATCAACATATTCGATCCACAACTTATGTCCCACCATTAAGATACTCGTGTTGACATAATGACCAGGCAAACAGACTTAAACGTTACCATTATTCACTCGTTTAATTCATACTCATAAAAGGAGTTTACACACTAAATGACGGCTGAGTTTTGTTTCTACGTTTTTGTTATTTTACCATGAATTTGAAACTACACAATATTCTAATAAAGTAACCTACATAATTCGGAACTTTCGTAATCAATGAAATCATAGAAAACCATATCGTCAAAACTAAATAATAATTATAATATTCAGAACACATTTTTTATCGTACGTATTTTTCTTTATATATAAACAAATTTAATCACGATAATTTTCTCTGTCGTTGTAACAGCTATCGTACGTGAGCATTGTATGTAATCCCGTGCAAGACACCACTGAACACTGTATGTTAAATGGTACGCAATTAAAGCAACGACGCTTAATAAACACATTACAGAGCGTTATTAGACGCGAGCGCAGAGCCGACGCGAAAGTGATTAAGAGACACAAACGTGGGAACATTGGACGGACCAAACATCATACAAACATACATCAATACAAATTGAAATTTATACATTTTTATAGCGATATATAAATTAGCTTTTACTATTTACTTATCAAAATATTTAAAAAATTTAAATCCCTTCTCTTATTATCTTTTAAAATATTCATTACAAAGAGAATATAATTTCTTAGTAAACTATACTTAAATTATTCGTCGCGTATAACATTTTATGAAGACTTTAAATAACTTTAAAATGCCATTACGGAGGATCGCATGCAGACAAATTCAATTGTCGGCATCTTCCATCACAGACTAGATAGTTCACTCTCCATTAAAAGGACTATTTCACAAAAATATCCAGCAACAATTTATAACACGCTTATCTATATCCATACTTCACTAATACAATAGTATTTACACATGCCACAATGTCTTACACAGATTATCTGTGTAAAAGGCACTCGACAACTAATACGCAGTAACAAATAGTCTTCCCACGAGTGTATAAACGATGGAGTTTGCTTTACAAAATGCTAACGGATTGCGATGAATATTGAAGTGAAGTCACAGACACATCCGAAGTTCGGTTACCAATGTGTTATCAGTGAATCCCCAGTGGCGTTATCAGGGAATGATAGATCGGCTTGGAGGACCGTCACCCACGCGGAATCGTGATTAATCATAATTCGATTTTTATTCAAAGTGAACAGCGAAGCAAAGCATGATACCAATCAATAAACTGTTCAAATACAGACTACATAACAGACGTTATACAATTCATTGATGATAGCGCATGAAGACGTCATGACCAGAGTGTATTCAATTTGATAATATAAAGACATAGAACAATGGTAGCCGCTTCCATTGTAAGTTACATTATGTGTTATCTATTTACCTGATCAATAAACTTTACATTTTATAAAGCATCAATAAAAGAGGATCACTTTAATTATTACAAACGTTTAACTCACATTTAATTGTGCATATAATATTAAGCAATAATATTTGTTTATTTTAACAAAAGCATTTAAAAGAAACAAGATAATGCTCACACAGTAAGAACAAATAGCGTTCGTTTAAAAACGAAACACATTCAATATTTATTACAAAATAAATTACCAGAGCTTAAAGGTAAATTATTACAAATACAACAAAACTTGATAAAAACAACAAGCTACGTCAGATTCAGTTAATAATAATAATAATAATTTTCCTTACTAATAGATACAAATTTCAGGACATGTTACACAAACATCAACAAGATATAAAGGCATGCATTCACATTTATTTAATTCCAAAGCCGTATGTAAGGCTACATTGATATATTTCAAAGAAACACGGCGCTGAGACGTGTGACAGTAATCATGTCCTTATAACAACATAAATCATAGAGACGATCTCACAAGCGCCACATAGAAACTACATCACATAATAAATAACCATACAGTTCCCTTTCAAAGAACGGCCGAGGAGCAATAAGTCGTGGACGGGTCAAAGGTGAAGTGAATAAAAAACGGCCGACAATTAAATAGCGTTCTTGAAGGTTAATGAGCACTATAAATATGTTGTCGGCACCGCAGCTGCGGACAAACAAATGCATAGCCGTCACACGTGAGGAGGGTTCAACGGAGCAGGGCTGACTAGCAACTTTATTGTTGAGACATAATCCTAGACTGATACATGAAGTGATATCTTAGTGTCTTTCAATTAGCGAGTTTGGTGGTAACCCTGACACATAAACACTTGAGATACATTCAAACCTTTAGGGATTCCATCAAACGTATTAAGAGCAAAATGTCTGTAACGCCAGCCCTGAATCTTGTTACATTTCTCGTAATAGACACAAATAAGTATGTTGAATAATGATTTTAGAAATCAATAGTGTACACTAAATAGAGGCGCACGAGGTTGTTTGTTTAGTTAACAATCGATGCAATTATAATATCATTAATCTCGCCATATAAAACTAACAGATATTTTATATATTATTTATTACGATATTAATGTTCGTTGTGGGTAGTAAAATAAACGTAACATTGTCACATCGGTATTTGGTAAGTAGATAATTTATTAGAAGTTTAACAATGAAGGACATATACTTGATATTAAAATAATATATAACATAAAACATCACAAGTTAAAAAAATCTTAAATAATACATTTTTAACAAGTATTAAATTTTAGCTATAAACCTAACGTATAATATTAAGAATGGGGAATGCACGCTTAATAAATAATAACAACAAGAGAAGTGTCATTGTGATGCAAACCGCCCCTAGCAATTTTTCACAACATTAACACGCGACTGTATCAGACGGAGTCATACCTGCTTTTGATTTATAATGATGAGGGGACAAAAACAACTGCTGCTTATATATTTGGCAATCCTTAAACCTGAGGCGTTGAACAAATTAAGAGGGATATCATATACACATAGTTAATAATGAACTAGTTCGGAAGAAAGCAATAATTGTTGTATCTTCTGACCTGACAAGTCACAGCAGGTAACGTCCACCGGCGGCGCCTCAGATGACTGCCTGAGTAAGCCTGCGTGAGCAACGCCTATTATCACCAAATACTTTTAAATATCTTTTTGGTTACAGCTGTTGCTTCACGTTTTACGAATACCCAGACATCTCAATAAGGAGTTATGAATATATTAGCAATTTATTCTTCCTCACATGATAAAGAGCCTCCGTCAAACAGTTTTATTTGAAATATAGCTGCTATTATAATTATAAGGAAGTCTGAATTGGTAATTTAATTAGCAACTGCATTTCGGCGATCGTCTTTAAATACAAGTAAGAATGCATTACCATGATCATCATTACCTCTTGGTAATGTTTCACAATGTTAAGCTAAATGCTTGGTGTAAATTAGATACGGCCTCCTTTGTAGGTAAGCTGTGAATCGATTGTGACTATTATTACAATGACTATAAGGTTTATAGTAGGTTCTAGCAGCGGTAAAATAAAATTGTCGAAAAACACAAAATAAACAGGGACGTATTAACCGTGACCGGAAGATATACATACGTGGGTGTTCTTAACCAGTTTTTCTATGCCCTAACAATTGCCATCATCGTTGATAATTAATGTTATAGGAAAAGTAAGAAATTTCTCAATTTTCATTTATTATTACCAAGAAATATTATCAGTCGCTCGAGAGTATTTTTTATTGAATAAACGATAAAATACTCAACTTGAAGAGAGCATTCAAAATGAAATTCATATCGTAACAAATAATGAAATACATTCCAGATTTTTCCATTATTTATTGAGCTCCTGGAAATGTAGCCTTACACAGAAGTTCAATTGTATTATATAAACATCTATTTTGATACAAAAGAACTTCTTCAACATATAAAGATATGAATGGAAATATATGTTTTTATGCGGAAATATAAAAATATCTCAATGTGGGAGAAAACAAAAATATTGTCGAAAGAACCGTATGTAAATAAAATCTCTCTTCTCCGTCTATGTCACTGTAGCGAAACATGTCTGTGGAGCTCATTTTTCGCGCCTACGTGATGAGTGGCTGTTTGTTCAAAGTGTTTATTCATCCCACGAAAAAGCTCGCGACTGGATTATACTTTTGTGCAATTATTATAATAGAAGAATCGGTTTATAAGCAAAATTCTTAACAAACTTAAGAACAACAATGTCTTAGATAACTTTTGAAAAATTAAAATACATTTTACTTTTATATGCGTGGTTATTTTTGGATATAATTAAGGTTTTATTACAGCTAACTATTCTTGTAACAGCTTAGCGAAACTTGTAACTAAAGTTGTTAATATTGAACACCTGTAACCTCTTTAGGTACCTACCTACTGTCGTTATAAAACAAGTAAAAGAAATGATCCAAACAAAACGAGATCGCTCTTAAGAATAACCGGTGGTTAGCCGCCCTCTGTTTTAGAAGACTAAAGCAAACAACACCAAGTTAGTGGACAAACAAATTTAAATGACCGAAATACGAACGTCATGTTTGGCATTCCCATAAAGCAACGTTAACACGTCATTAGAGGTAATGATGGTGTGATTACAGATTGGGCGGGGTGCGATGGGCACATGATTGCCTGCTTACTGTGTGGTCTTGAGCGCCTCTATAAACAAATAAGAACTATTCAATCGACCACGTGCCCCGGATGCCAGTCCTGCAGGTTGATCATCATGATTATATAAGAATTATTTGAAGATGTCATTTGACATATTATTAAGGGGTGGCCTGTTTATTTGACAAAATTTTTGTGCAGAGTTTGTTTAAGTGTTAATAACCTGATTGCAGCGAGAATTTGTTTTGCATTGCAAAAATAATTCTCTACGTGATATCACACTGAGTAATTCCGATCAATACTGGCAATTGAAAAATATTGATACTATATCATTCAATCGTTCGAAGGCTATTTCTTTATTTTTTATTCGTCTGTTAAATTTATACTAACTCCTGAGTATCGCTTTAAGCTACCGAAATTCAAAGTTCTGATGGGTCCTTCAACCAGCAGTTGTTGTGTCGACAATATGTGAGCGTGCTATCGTTAATATTGTATAGAATAGTGCCAACAATATTTCGAATAGTAATCGGTAAGCGCATGCAACCAACGACCATCACTAATTGAAACATAAAACCACCCACGTTTGGCACCCTTCATTTGTACCATACATAAAAATATTCCCGAAACTCCCGTTATATTACAAACGTGATAAAAATTAGATTATACCATTTGACAATTGTATTTTTATTCAACCATCCAAAATAATAATGTCACAATTATTACGTTGATTGGTTGTTAAATAAATCACTATGTAAAACTATGTCAATAATAATAGAGAACATGCGGTCATCTCGGACCGTAATTCAATAGTTAAGCTCAATAAATTTTAATAAGAATAATTGGATGACGACGGAATGTTCTAACGATCTCAATAACAATAATAATTTATTTAGACAGTTATTTTGTACGTAGTAACGGTAGCGCTGTCTATTGTAAAAATATATATGTTGTTAGTAAAAGGGATTACACATAAACTAAACAATTTAAATCTGCAAACAGTCACGAGACAAATTGGCAATCAGGCTGCATTGATTAGCAAATCGAGCCAGCGTGCAATCGTCACGGTCGGGGTCTCTCGGAGCTCATCCGATAAATTTCCTGTGTGGTCGCAGACACAGGCGCCAATGCGCTTTAATTAATTGCCACTTTTTATAATCATATTTTAATTATGCATTGACTTTTTAAAGCCTGACAATCAGTAATGAAAGCTAAAATTGAAAGTTAGCAATGAAATTGTACTAAAATATGCATTGCATGCGAATTATGACATTTGGAATTAAAATTGATGTTCATAATTATGATTTTTAAAAGAAATTTACTACATGCCTGATGGTAATGTGAATTTTATATATGGATACTTGTACGAGGATTGATGCAATCTTTGACTTTGGACTTGATTACTCTGTGTTTAAATAACACATTATCACACCAAAAATGTTTGAAAACAATAACGTGTCTATGACCATTACTAGATAAGACTGTCCGCTATGTAAACGAATGTTTAGTTAACACTACCCACTGCTTTGAGTACTACTAATATGATGCAAATTTCATACTAATTGTTATTGTTCTACTATTAGTCTTTGAACCCAGATAATTGTATATATTTTTTTGTATTTCGGCAGTTACTTTGTTGCACCCCGAGATTAGAAACCCTAAATGCACCCACACAGAAGCTTAGCAGGAGATAAATAACTGCCCTTTCTCGTGACAATAGTATTCAGGGGACTCCAGATCATTTTGGTATAATTGAGGTGTAATTTTGCATTCAATTCAACAATTGAACGGTTCAGATGCGACCGCCTGCTGTTATTTAGAAAAGGAAACTTACTGAATTAGAAAGTCTTTGCGAATAACTGAGACGGTTTTTGACAGTCTTTATTTGAATCAATAAGTCTAGACAGCGGGGTGCGACAACTGAACAAAAATAGGTTAAATTATGAATGATTATTATGAAAAACTTCATTGAAATTAAATCTTAAAAGAGCAGTTAAAGCGAGCATTGAAACTGATGACGGTAAGTAACGGTCGGTAAATTTATTAATGACGGCTCTTTTTACACCCTGATGAATATTCAACGTGACCTTATAGAAACCGATTTAACCCGGTCGACTACAGACATTCTGTAGGAAAGTTGTTTTTAATTTTCATTTTTACGATCATGTAACATTATATCGTTACATATCGATAAATGTAAGTAGGTGTTCGATATTTCCCGTTGACCTAATAGAATGTTCTGATATCGGCCAAGCATTACTTACCATTCGATGTTCCCAAGCTTGTCATCCATTTTTATGACTTTTTTATTTGGTTTGATGGTCGGAGAAATGCAATACCACTATCCTGTTAAGATCCCCATATTGATACATATTGCTGCTATAAAATATGTAAATTATTTATGTACAAGTCAATAAACGTCGTATAACAATTTTATTGTTTGCTTATGTATTCTTGAACATCTCAATAATTATTTGTTATAATTAACATTTAATATACATGCGCATTTTATTATATATCCTTAAAATTCTTCCATAGTTATATTTATTAAGGCATAAAGTTATAAGAATTGAATATTTGTTACATGAAACTATCTAAAGGACCACACTAGGTATATCATAAAAGGAGGACGATATTGATATCCTATTAGTTTCATTTATATCCAAGAATATTGAAGGTGTAACATTACAATATATATTTGCATTACAGCATTATAAACTAAATAATAATATTAGATTTATATTCATCGATTTTCTACAAAGGTACCGTGCTTATGGCGACCATAGTAACTGGAATACTTCAGCACAAATTGGCTTCACATAAACATCAGATAAACAGGCTCCGCGTTTAACAACTCAAATAGAAACAAACAGTCCAATAAGAAATGTGAAACGTTTATAACTTTATAAAGGATGTTCGTGTGACTGAATAATGAGATCTGACCGATGTCATTGTGCCAATTGTGGCAAGAGGTGATATTGTAAAAGTACATTGAAAAACAAAATATTGTTATTGACGTCGGGCGTATTTAACTGATTGACACAAACTGTTTGGTCTCGACTGCGCCTGCTCGATCGCTTGGACCGATGAAAGTATAAACACTCGTAAAAATTATTTATAGTGTTCAGTACTTTGACAGCGAAAATATATATATTATCTTGAACATAAATTTAATGAGAATGTAATAACGTTAAAAATTATTGCTTATTACATCATTCTGTTGTGAAGTGCTCGACATTATTATCGTAAACTGAATCACATGCTGCTGATGTAATTATTCTAAATAAATCATGAACATACGAATCGATAAAAACAATAACTAATCACAACCGAAATAATAAGGATCTTAATCTCGGCAGTAAATAATAATAAAAAAACACTTGCTTAGCCAAACTATAAAATTACACCTACCGATTGCCATTACGGTAATATCCCTTTATAACTCAAACTAAACAAAACATCAAAATTTATGATCAGTACCCGTTGAATAAAGGACGGGAATCAAAGCGCCACGGATACCAAATACCTAAAGGGCTATTCCTTTATAGAAAAAATTCAAAAGATATATAGATAAAGAAACTACTATTCATAAAGCACAGTATGAGGCATTCTCTTTATCAAATATGGAATTAGTTCTTTTGGAGTCGGGATTTCAATTTTATAATCACAAATATTTTGACACGTAGAAAGCAAATACAGAAAAGATGAGTGAAGGGATTAAAGTCGTCTTTTTGGAGTGTAATAGAGACTAAAGTCTGGCTTATCTCGGAAATAATCCGTGGAAATCTTATGTTTGAGAGTAAAGTAGAGACAACGTTATCAGTATCTTAATTTACCAGAGGCAGTAACACTGAAATCTCTGTTTAAAGCCTTTTAAGGCCACGCATCCCGTAAACCAGGATGACATCAAAAGCAAGCCGCGTAATATGCAAATAGATTACAGATTTATTATGAGAATAAAAACAATATCACTCCCAAAAAAGACAAACTCTGATGCACATATTTTTAATAACGAATTTAAATTCAAGGAAATTATTTTGCATTAATGCTGCTTAAACTGTAGTTTGGGAAGATTAAAAATATGCATATACAATGATTATAACAGAAGGCAAAGTCACGTACGCAATTTGTATTGCAAAATTTGCCCGCAATCCGAGCTGAATTGTGGGGGTTTATATTGTTAAACCGGCATTGAGAAACTCACATAAGAATCCTTTATGACCGTACAAGAATGCCTAGCACTATACAAAAACGTTCAAACGAGCCAGTTTGCATGCGAAATTTATTTTAAAAACTGAATATATAGAAAGTTAGAACTATGTTTGATATGTTTTATCTCATTATCTATATACGTATTTATCAATAAATTCTATAGTATTTTCATTTTAGTTAAATATCCATAGTAACTCTTAATACTTCAATAAATATCCTATACTTCAAATAATCGAGAGTGCAGCAATATAACGACGATGAAAATGCAACGAAAACAAATTAACACAGATCAGAGATGCTGTTTGTCATCTAACTGTGGTACGGTCAAGAGTGAGCTTTACAGTTAAGCAAACATGTATTGTGAGTAGGAACGCGACGCACTTCATACTTGCACGACAATAATGCATTTCATTGTCGGAGCGCATTTGCTAATACAGGTGCAAATGCATCTAATTCCGACGCAGCCTATTAGACTTACGATATTAAGTGGCTGCTTATAGATCTTCAATGTTTTCACTTACACCTAAACTGTATTGTCCAATTGTTTGACTACAGTCTACAGTAAATGTATGAATCGAATCTTAGTGGATAATTTTTTTTTTAAGTAAGAACTAAATTCACCATATTATAAAAGGAATAAAATATATATTTGAAGTCATAGATGCTCTAGAAATAAAATTGGTTTCAAATATTTATATCGAAAACGAAACGAAGTTTGTAATCCAAGATTTTTAATATTTTTCATAAAAATATGATTTTTGGAATTTTTTAAATAAATATAAAAGTTGTCTTGTATGTGAATTTTAAAAGAAAAAGAAGAATTTTAAAAAAAGAAGTTTTAAATCAACCTAATAATAATTAATAAACAAGATAATATTAATTTTTATGGGATTAAATTATATAACTTTGAAAAAACTGAACCGGCTGTTTTATTTAAAAATTGATGAATAACTCTAAGTTGGCAGATAGCGCCATCTAGAGACAAATGTTTCTAAAAAATAGCAAGGAATTTGTTATGAAGTACCACGAATTTACAACAGATGGCAGTTTTATGAATATCTAAATGAAAATGAAGAGCTATGCAATAACCTTTTTCAACAACATGAATGATCATATCCCAATGAACTAAAATATAAAATTCAATGTTATATAATTGTCATTTTAATAAAACTGCAGTATTAATGCCACAGGTAGTTTTTTAACTTTTGTCAGTTTTAAAAAATGT
>DVQO01001337.1:0-10256 GCA_018231785.1 Danaus gilippus
ATCTTCCTTAGGATAAAGAATGTTGCTGCACTCCGAACAAAACTCTATGTTCATTGGGGCACAAAATTAAGCAAACAAATTATACAAACTGAAACAAGTTTGAAACACAGTTATCGCAGTAGGAGACTGATTGTCAGATTAAATATGGGCTAAATAATAACTATTAGATATTTATTCCAGACTTTTACCATGAGCTTGCATAACCTCTTTCTATAAACGTAATTTTATAGGGTAGGAAACAATTATCAGCCCGGTTATAGCACTCTGTCACCCACCACTAGTCACTATATTGTTGTCAACTATTTCATAAGATAGTTTGTTGTTTTTGTAAACGAAGAATATACGATAATGCATCATGCTACCGAACTTAAGGCCCATTCTAGGTACAAAATGACTTTGAATGTTACCTTTAACGTAACTATAATGGTTGGATAGGATGATTGTGGCATTGTTATAAGTAATTAATTCCATTAAAAGATCCATAGTAGACGAAAAGCCATCGCCTTTATCTCCGATAAAGGTAATTGAATCTATAAACAGTGCAAAGTCCGTGTGACCTTTGAGTTTCTTAATCTCCCTAATGAACTTTCTCAGGCTATATACTTCTATTACACCCGTTAATATGTACTTTAGATTACCAATAGTGTCTATGAAGTATGCGCGTTTAAAGGCTTCACTCATTTCTTTCATAATGTAATGAATTTGTACGTCTGGTACTGTGCAAATTTCAATTATTGAATTCTTACGGATGCTTGAAACATCAATTCGCATTGATGGGACTAAAAAATATAAGAAAGCATCTTATTCACGCACCTTTTAATAAACTTACTTGCTAAACAAAAGAAATCAAACGCACTTTCCTTTAAATAATTATTTATTAAGGACAAATTATCCATTTACCACCGACAGCCTCAATTTCCTTCTTGGCTCCTTCCGTAAACCCTCTAGCCTTAACAACAATTGGCCTTTCCAAAGAAAGCTTACCGTCTTGCACTACATGATAACCAAAATCCCTGCAGTTTATGACTGGAACATCCTCCTGGTTTTCAATAAGTTCGTACCTTGTGTCTTTGGGTATCAAAGACCATAATCTCGAGGCCGAGATAGGCTTTGCCCAACTTGTATTCTTTCTTATGTGGTAGAATCTCTCGCCTTTAGTCCCAAGATAGTCTGGGTGGTATTTCTGGAACCAAGTCTTCATGTGGGTAGAAGCACCACAGGCACCCCTACCTCCAGGGTGTTTTCTATGCTTCCCTACTCGTCCATGTCCATGAGAAACATGACCACGCAATCTTCTAGTCTTTTTTGTTTTTGACAGCTAAATTAGATTTTTTTCACTTACCATTTTATGAGGGTGAAAATTTTTAATATTTTTACGATTGGTTGAGGCAAAGACAAGTTGGATTGAATGTAAAGTTTAGACTGGGCATGGGTGTCTTCCTCTTGGTATATCCTAATGGTAGTCCATTGCTACCTCCATTTGATACAAACTATTTTTTATTTTAAAGGCCCTATGAGAGAATTAAGAGCCGATGAAGAGAACAAAGTTGTTGCTAAAATCAAGTTTTACATTGGAGACAATGTAAAGGAGTTCTTTAATGGAGATCTTAAGGCCTTTGTGCATAAGAAGAGGGTGTTTCTAGTCAATAAGGCTTTAGTGAAGGCCTTGTCCCCTGTAGCTGTAAAGTCCCTTGTTTATGCTGGTACAATAATCGGAAAATTCACAAAAAGCGAAAGTTTTAGACTCAAAATTTCGAGTCTCCATTTGATGGCCCCGTTTGCTTTATACAAAGTTTGGATCAAAAAGAGTGCTGAAATGAACTACTTGTACGGTAACAATGCCTTAAAATCTCACATACATCGTATATCGGACAGTGTTCCCCTCAACGCTGGTGTTTTTGTTTACTCACAGGACGATGTACCTTTGGGCTTTGGTGTGACTGCTCACAAGCCGGAAGCTTTTCAAGAACTAAAAGGCTACAGTATTGTCGTCATTAGACAGGCCGACACTGGTGAATACGTTAGAGGAGAACACAAGATTACATAAAAGAATAAATTATATTTTAATAAAAGTTGTGTGCTAATATGGCTAGAAATTAAATACAGTTAGTCCAACTTCTTTCTGACTTTAAACCCCCCTCCCTTTGGCTACCTTTACGGCAATAAATTAGGCTTTTTAATTTATGTTTATGGGCATAAACATCCCCTTAAACAATGCAAAATAAATCAGAAAAGGAGCTTGTTGATGATTTTCCTTCTAGTGAGGCCAAAGAAGATCTTTTTATGAGAGAAATGTTGCTAAAAGACTGCAAAGAGTTAATAAGCCTAAGACTGGATTATAAATTTAATGATAAAACTCTTCCCATTCACAATGCTTCACTTTACAACTCTTTAACATTTTTTACGAGACTTGACCTGCCACAAAGTCAAATAAACCTGCCTGGCGGTGAATACAATTCGACGCCTCTAATGTTTACAGTCTACAATTCGAATCACAAAGTCTCTTTGTTTTTGTTACTAAATGGTGCAGACCCTCTCATGACAAACTCATCTTCTTTGGATGCTTTAAACTTGTGCGTGAGGTTTGACGATCTGTATGGCCTAATTCTTATGCTTTCGTTTGTTGACGGCGAAATAAACTTAAGCAGGTACGTGCGCTACGCCAATTTAAAGCATAAAGGAGGCCTGCACGACTGGTTATTGAAGTTTAAAAATGAAGAGGCTATTGAAGAAAAGAAACCAAAAGAGAAAGGGCTTTCCATACTTAATATGGTGATGTACTTTATAGTGTGTATAGTAATAGGAGGAGCTGTTTGGTCCTCTATTTGGAGGCTTTTTGTAGCTTCCTTCTTTGCTCTAACATTTATTGGGTTTATTGCAACACCCGTCTATTTGTTTTTTAATTTATTTTATTCATTTTATCCTTATACGACAATCGTTCTTTATGAAAATTCATGCTTTTATGATTTTATAATAATTTTTATGCATTTTCTCTTTATTTTTATTCTTCTTTTTATGCAAAATACGCATAAAAATAAAAACAAACTAAGCGAAACACGGCCAATTGTAGCAAACCTAATCTTAGAAGACAATTACACACACAAAACCTTTTGTTATACATGTTTGAATGCAAAAGACGGGGCCAAACACTGCCGAATTTGTGATGTGTGTGTAATCAATCACAGCCATCACTGTCCCTTTTTTAATAAGTGTATTTCCGAGACTTTAGTGCCTTATTTCTTTGGCTTTGTTTTCTTTTCAATGCTTTTATACGCTCTTGCCATTGTCAAAAGCTGCACAAAACTATCAAAATTCGAATTTTTAAGCTGTTTTACGGCTTCTCTTGGCTCTCTTTGCAGCTTTGTCTACCGGAGACGCATGTCCCCATCAGAAGAAGACGATTAAAGCTTTATGTATCATTTATAACTCAGCGACTTTAACATCAGAGTCCTCGGGTAGTTCAACATTAAACTCATTCTTTAAAACCAATCGCACATCTTTGTTTGATATTGTTTTCCTACTTCCATTTGTAGCCAAACAGCCTGCCATTAAAACAACGTGTTCAAAGAAATTGTCGCAAACGCTGTAAAGGAAATCTGCGGTGTCTCCGGGGATGCTGCGAGGCCTTCCGGTCTCCTTTAAAAGGTCTTCTAAAAAATACTTTTGAAAATCCTCGGATGTAGAACTAGATAGCACGGGACTAATGTGATCTAAAGACCTCTTACGTTCATTAACTTTAATATGCGCCTTTAAATTGGTTGTCCGCAACACGTGCTGTCCCATTGGTGCCTTAGTTTGATGTTTTAGTGTTTCTCTTTGGAAAAATTGATTCTTCCAAAGCGGAGTATTCGGCGCGTGTGCATGCAAAGGTGGCTGGTTTGGGACAAAAAGGCCCGAATTGACTGGATTTAAAACCTCGGATGGATAAATTTGGTCTATTGGCCTATAAATGGGTCTTACTGGAGGGGGGCCTGTCGTATATAAAGAAGAGCTATAAATGGAATTGACCTGTGGGAGGACGGGGGTGGTTCTATAAACATTGTTTAGAGGAGGGATTGAACTGTTTGATCCCCTAAAAGTATTATGCTCCTCTAAAAGATCATTTTGTCTGTCCTTTTCTTCACTATTCTTTATAAAATCATAAACTGTGACTTTCTTATTAACGTACTTTTCATAAACTCCAGAAGGTGGCTGACTAGATTCTAATCTGCCTTGGTCTATTGTTGGGGTCTTTAAATACATGCCCGGGCTTTTACTGCCATTAAAGGGTGGGAGGGGGTCCTTTCTATAGTACCCACTGACAAAGTCCGTGTGATACTGCTTTGCATGAGGAAGGGTTGGCGAAAATGGCTCGGGTTTGATAGGGTCCATCGGGTACTTCATTCTCTTGTATCCCATCCTATTAGGTAGCAAATAATCGTTTTGATTTAGTCTGTCATTGGTCCAATAGGGTTCAGAAATAACATTTTTAGTCCAATCCATCCGACCTCTAAAGCCATTGATTGACGAACCTTCTTTATAAAGATCTCCGTAGAACTTATCGTCTTTTCCTTCTTCAAACGAGAAGTCATTGGATGACCTTGATAGATTTAGAACAGGCCCATTAGAAGTACTAAGGAAGTTGTTTGGCGAAGATTCATTTCTTAAGTTGTCTTGATAGCCGCTCCTTCTCAAATAGGCCACATAATTATCATAGTCGAATATACCAAAAGAGTTTTTCCTTGTCTTAATAAAACTTCCATTTTCCTTAAAAAAGAGAGCCAATTGTTTTTTGACTTCTTCTGCTTCAACAAGACATTGTTCGTCGCCCATGGATTTTTTCTTTTCTAATTTTTTATATTGCTTGACTAAATAATTAAATTTATCTCTAAGAGCAGAAGCCTTTTCTTCGATACTCATTGAAAAGGGTGAGACATTAAAACCTTATAGAATGGATGATTATATTACCTTACTATTGTATAAAACCGATTTCTATCATGCGAGTGTGGCGTAGCGGCAGCGTGTCAGTCTCATAATCTGAAGGTGCGGGTTCGACTCCCGCCATTCGCACTTTTTTATTCTTATTGTGTTTTTGTAGTTGTTGTTTGAAAGGCCAGTAAACAATAAATTATAATATTTAAATCAAAGGTTTATTACGAAGAACACATAGAACAATCTTCATCAACCATCGAACTCAAGGTCTTTTCGGCTAAACTCTGGTCAACCGTAAATTTAATGGCCGAGGAGATTGGCCTTGTCCGGAGGTAGTACATGCCCGTTTTTAAGCCTGCATTATACGCATAGAAATGCATAGAAGTTAAGATGGAGTACGTTGGCTTGGCTACAAACAGGTTTAAAGATTGTGATTGGTCAATATATGGCTGTCTATCAGCTGCGAGTGTTATTACGCTTTTCATACTAATCTCCCAAGCTGTTTTATAAACATCGCGTATTTCTTTAGGAATAATTGGTATGTTTTGTATGGAACCTTCATGGTCAACTATCAGGTTCTTAAGATCATAATTCCACAGGTTAAGCTTAATAAGTTCATCTAAAAGCAATTCGTTTACAACTTGAAACTCTCCTGCGTGGGTTCTTCTCATGTAAATGTTACTAGTAAATGGCTCAAAGCCTTCGTTATTATTGAAAATCTGAGAAGTGCTAGCAGTAGGCATTGGTGCAACAAGAAGACTATTTCTAACACCGTACTTCTTTATCCTACTTCTTAATTCCTTCCATCTCTTCATGTCAGAAGGTAGTTTATTGCACAATTCAAAATGAAACAGTCCTTTACTCATAGGAGATCCCTCATACGAGGAATAAGCGCCCAACTCTCTTGCGATTTCACAAGAAGCATCAAGAGACGAAAAGTAAATTTGTTCAAAAATTGCCTTGTTAAGTTCCCTAGCCTCTTCACTTTCGAATGGGTATTTAAGCATAGCAAATACATTAGCCAGACCCTGTACACCAATTCCAATAGGCCTGTGTTTTAAATTACTTTCTTCAGCTTCTTTTACAGGATAAAAACTCCTATCAATAACTTTGTTTAGGTTTCTAGTCATAACTTTAACAACGCAATGGAGTTTGTCAAAATTAAAAGCACCATTTTCTACAAACTTGGGCAGACAAATGGAAGCCAAATTACACACTGCAGTTTCATTGGCGCTTGAATATTGAATAATTTCAGTGCACAGGTTGGAGCATTTGATAGTCCCAAGGTTTTGTTGATTGCTAAGCCTGTTAGAGGTGTCTTTATAGACCATGTAGGGCGTTCCTGTTTCTATTTGTGCTTCGACTATGGCTTTCCATAACTTTTGAGCGGGTACAACCACTCTATTTTTAGTCTTTTCATACTTAATATAAAGCTTGTTAAACTCTTCGCCCCACAACTCTTCTAATTTTTGTGCTTCGTTAGGGCAGAAAAGTGACCATTCTTCGTTTTTATGGACTCTTTCCATAAACAGGTCATTAATCCACAAAGCCGTGAAAATGTTACGAGCCCGTAATTCCTCGGGCCCCGTGTTCTTTCTAATCTCAAGAAAGTCAAAAATGTCTCTGTGCCAGGGTTCTAAGTAGATTGCAATCGAAGACGACCTTTTCCCACCACCTTGATGGATATACTTGCGTGTATTATTCAGAACTTGTATCAGAGGGATAATGCCTTGTGAAGTCCCTCCGGTAGTCACCAATTCAGACCCCCTTGCCCGGATACAGTGAAGATTTATTCCGATTCCTCCCGAATATTTTGATATTATCGCACACTTCTTGATTGTCTCATAAATCCCCTCAATTGAATCTTCTTTAGGAGTGATGAGAAAACAACTAGCCAATTGCGGCTTAGTGAGGCAGGAGTTATACAGTGTGGGTGTTGCGTGTGTAAAGTAATGGGAAGAAATAAGATCATAAGTCTCTCTTACACACTCCCAATCGTTCTTGTGTATTTGTAAGGCTACACGTATAAATACATCCTGTGGACTTTCAATGACCTCCTTCCCTACCGTAATAAGATACGATTTCATTAAACTTATAATGGCAAAGTAAGAAAATAGATAATCCCTACTGTAATCTACAATAGAATTAATAATATCCTTATTATTCATGATTAATTCATACATTTCGGGGTCTATTATCTTCCTTTCTTTCTGGATATACTCAATTTTATCCGTAAAAGTTTCAAAAGTAGATTCGTGAATGTGATCAACAATAAGAGCCGAACTTATTTTGCCGTACTGTGGGTGAATGGTCGTCATAGAACCAGCTGTTTCTGACACATAGCTAATGGTTTCAAATGGTGTCATTGTACAACACCAACCACTTTCTATTTTATCAATCAGATAATTATAATCCACACGGTCTAGGTTGCAATTATCCACAATAAATCGTATTCTTCTCTTGAATTCTTCAAGTTTTATCTCAATGGTTTTTTTTAATCTCTTCGTCTCCATTTATGGCCGACACAAAAATAATTTTTATGTATTTTTTATGGAATTCTATTGACAAAGGCACTGTAAACAAATATTTTAGATAAATTGAAAAAGAATTAATTTACGTTTGTAGTTTAGCATTGTATGCAGCGAGAGTATTTAAGGAATTCACACACAAATCAGTTTATTTTGATTTTAAAGAATATTATTATGGAGGGAAATATTGAACTCCCCTTACAAGGTAAAATTAGTGAATTAAAGATACGAAATGACAGTCCGTTTATGTTTCCAAATAGTAAAGCCTGGTTGGTTATGTATGACAACTTCCCTTTATTAGCTTCCCTTTTTAATCCCTTTTTTAAAACAGCCCTTTTTATGAACAATAAAAATATGTTGCACGACCGAATTGATATTTTCTTTCTTTTAAACCAAAAGCAAATTGTAACCCGCAATGAACTTTACAATCTTCTTCCCCTTCAGAACTATGAAGAGTATCAAACTAGCTTTTACAAACGTAAACTTTCTGACATTTTCCTTAGGAATTATTCCTCAGACTGGTTTGTTAATGGATATTTGAAAGGCAGGACACTGAAAAAACATACTTTTGATGTTGCAGGAAGTTATCTAGTGATTCAAAATGTATCTAATTACCACACGGAACAAGATTTAAATAGAATTTTAGAAACAGTGGATGGCTTCAAAGGACTGACTTTGTTCACACCAGATCCTTCGAAAGGCTTTAGAAGGGATTGCTATGTACAAATGGAGGGACAGAATGTAGAAGGCAAGTCTGAAGAGATTAGAACTAAACTTAATGATTACAAACTCGAATTTAATTACGTTCAGGTCGGTGAAAGCGAGGCACAGACCAATCCAAAGGTTGATTTAAAAGATATTATAAATGTTACAAAAGGAATTTGTTCTCTTTACAGTACAAGTTTGGCAGAAGTAGAAGAGTTGTATGGCGAGCCCAATTTAAATACAATTGAGTATTACGTAGGCCTTTTAAAGCACATCTTCCTTTACAATTATTACACGGCTCAACTCTTTCACACTCCATTGGAGTTTACCGTAAAAGAAAGTAAATTCATAGGAGATGAAGGTAGGAGACGGGAGTTGGCTACTGAATACAACAACTTTTTGTATGTCAAAAATATGAGTGAAGATTTTTTGGTCGGGAAATCAGTTGAACGAATGGGAGAAGGTGTCTTTCGATGCATCTTTTGTGATAAGAAATTTGAGTCTGAAGATTTTGTTAATCTCCATCAAAACAATAAACATTCAACTGAACTACAAGAAAGGAAAACAAAGTATGAGGCTTTTTCCCTTTTCATTTCCAATTTAGATGTTTTTATTTTGAACTTAGCGGAAGGTTCTTTGGATCCAACGCCTTGGTTTATAAAGAAGAGGGATGAGCAGACAATAGTTTATGATATGAATCACGTGTTCTCTGGGGAAATTAAGATGGATTAATAAAAGTGTTGTTATTAGATAGGTATATCATAACAAGAGGGATGGTAATTATTATGTGTGTAATGTTTAAACAGTATAATTTCATGCGTTAGTAATATAAATTGGGTTAATCTTAAGTTGTCGCTGGTGTTTAATGTCTTAACAACACTTTCTGCAAAGTCTCCTTTAAAACAAAACAGTGCTCTAAATACTTTTCAAGAGATTTGCTCTATTTATTAGAAACACATTAGAATATTTAAATTAGTTTTAATGTTTGCATGTTTAGAAATGTTTTAATTAATCTTTGTTGTGTCGCCCATGCAACCGGATGTTAAAAACGAAGATCTTAAAATAAGAGGTCTTAACAGATACATCAAGTTTATTCTTTTCCTAGTTGTAGTATTAGGCTATTGCATTCTAATAAAACTTGTCTATGCCTGGAGCAATGGCTCTGATGTACATAAACCAAACCAAAAATATCTTGAAAACAAAAAGAAACAGTGGGCTGAAGAAGAAGCACGAGAAAAAGAGCTCGAAAGGAGGAGAAAAGCCAGAAGTAAATAAAGATTTTCAATAATTTTTGTAAGACCCAACATGTATATTTGTGCTTTAGGTTTCATCTTTCCGAGTCTTACTAAGCTTCAATTGAAACATGTGCTTCTCTAAAATAAAAATCTCTTTGAATCTTTTTGAAGGTTGCTTTTTTAGCAAATCGCGAATCATTTTTTCTAAGCTTTCTATTCGATTGTATAAGAGTTGAATTTCCATTTCGTTACGATAAATGTCATTAAAATCTATGGTATTGTTTTGCTTGACAAATTCCACACAGTCTGAAGAATCTAAAATAGATTCCTCCTCTTCTTCTATCAACAGACTTAATGGGTCGTTAGATGTCGTCGTTTGAACTGGTTTGTGTCGACTTGAGTCTTTATTCAGATTTTGATTATCCTTGACACTCTCCTTAACCTTTATGTCTACCTTCATTTCAGTATTTTCCATGCCTCCTTTTGGTACAACAACCTTTTTAACTTCCTGTTTCACTTGTGTTTTACAAATTCTTACTTTGATTTCTAAATTTGTCAACCTCCCGGCAAATTTTAATGTTGAAATAGACTCGTTTATGCAATTTTCGTCTTGAGATATTGCGCATAAACCGACTATATTAGTTTTACCGTCAAGTGAGGCTTGAAGAATTCGAGTAAGTTTTGAGTCTCGATACCCAAAATACTTATTTTGTTGTAAATTAGTTACAAGATTACATAGTGCTAGTAAACTTCTATTAATATATCCACCTTCCTTTCTCCTGTCTTCGTCCCTACTTGCCCTTTCACTGCCAGCAAGATCAATCAAGTTTAAAACAGCAGTTTCTTTTCGTATCTGGAAAATCGTGTGAGACCGGCT
>DVQO01001338.1:0-10256 GCA_018231785.1 Danaus gilippus
TCTAAGAATATTTAGACATCACTAATTAATGCTGATTCCCAAAAGAGGGTTGATGCAGGCAGCCGGCCGGTCGTAAAAAAAAACAATTAGCAGACCCTGGCTATTGCCGGGAAATTGCAAGGTAGAAGAAGAAGGTAACCCGTGGTAGGTGTAAAGTATTTTTACATATATGTTTAGAGTATATAAAACGCAACGAACATTTAGTACACAGTAAAGTAATCCAGTGCAAATTATTATATAAAATCTCTTTGGTCCAACTCTCGGTCATGTTGAAGGCTACCGTGGACACTTGGAGGTCTTCCATATGTTTTTATTTAAGTAAGTGCCAAATTCAATTAATTCAATTTGTATTTAACGCTTCCATTTGGTTTCATTATTGACTGTTCGTTAATGGAAGACCCGCCAGTATAACCATACGATGTGAACGAAACACAAATTATTGACAATAGTTAATGTATCTGGATGTTCGCTTAAATAAAACTCGATGTTAGTGTAAGGCGTTCAATAGTTAACACGTACACGCGGACGGCTCGTTTATATATAGGTATATTTAATATATGGAATTTATTTACAATTATTTCCTATACCCCGTCTGAAGATATATTAATATTGCTTTTTCAGGTTCTTTTATGTGAAATAATTTATGAATTATTATTATTATTATTTTAAAGCCAATTTCAAGGAAATTATATATGTTCTGTCTGCAGATGAAGTATTAAATGTTCGTATTTGAATACTGTTATTTTTATCATATTAAAAATTCCATAGAATACTTATGTATGGTAAAGATTCTCTAGTCCTGTATGATGTGTGCAAATATATACATATATAATATTACTATGGTAATATCTTTTTGTGTTAAATGCTTGTATTTAACCATTTTAATTTATTCATACAAGTGTAACCTCTCTGTAATCTTATATTATATATAAATAGCAATTAAAACAAAAAGAAGCTCAATTCCTTAGTGTAGAGGCCTAGCTGTCGCGTAATATTAAACGATATGATCTCAAAGCTGACTGACGGCAAAATCTAATATCTTATTTGGCTGTATGTGTGATGCTATAGAATATGTAAATGATGTTTCTACTCTCGTGTAATACATTTGTAATGGCTCATAATTCAATCTTTTTATGTTTAATAAATTAGTACAAAGTTAAATGATTGTTCCATTTAATTTATATGTTTGTAGGAGCTAAGGTGCAATAATAGGCCTCCTCTATATCCATGGTTTTACATTTTTCTTTGCTCTTGAACTAGATGTATGTTTAAGTGAAGTCATGAGATTTATTGTTTTAACAGTTTGCAACTATGATTTGTATTTATTGTACAAATAAAATTTTGCATTAATAATTCTGTTTTATTCCACATTCCTCATACTCTGTAACAATGATATGATATGTATCATGTTATCACACTAACATTGATGACAATAAAACACATACAGAACAAATAAATAATATATTACAATGAATAACACTCACAAACCATAAAATATTAAAAATTGATCTCTTATACCATTCTCTCCTCCGATGCCACCTTCAGGCAATGTGTATATGAGGCCATCCTGTTGTTTCTTTGGAGAAAACTCCCAAAGGTTTTTATTACTCTTATCCAATACACTGAGAGACCATGCAGTGAGGTATCTCGACTTGCCGTGTTTGCACAACACATAAACATTATTAGGATCTGAAATATAACTGTCTGATGGCTCGGAGACTATTATTATACCACAGACTAATGCCCAGTGGGCTGTGTGCCCACGTCTTAAGCAAGGAGCGTGGTTAAAGTCAGCGTCATAACTGGTATCAGTTCAGGAACACATTAAATACAGTGTCTAAAAATTCTAGATATTAACAAAATGTGTCATGTGTATATTAAAAAGGATACGCAACTAATAATACAGCACCATTTAAAAGCTCGAGAATAACTTCTTCACTAAAGAGACCACCCATTTTTACGCAAAAATTTATATTTTCTTTATTTATTAAAGTAATAGCATATTGTGCAAGTTTGGCCATATTGTTACAGCTGAACATCTCTCCATTGTTACTGAAGCCGTTCTGTTTTGCTATATTCATCAGCTCTTCAGGAGTGATCTGTTCATCCAGCAGCATTGAGAGGGCGACTAAGCCACAAGTCGGTCCTTGTTGCATAATTGATTTAAAATGTTTGTATTTGTATTGATATGGAGCTTTATTGAGGCATATTTGATTTCTGGCACATACTTCCCAAACAGAGAGATCAGGTAGAGCCCATTGACATACATTGTCGTAATTTGGAGGGGTAGTATTATCTAAAGTTATTTTAGGCGAAGTGAAATTGGGCGGCAATGGAGGTGGTGGCGGTGGAGGTGCAGGCGGTAGAGAGCACATTTTAATTAAAAATAATCCCTTAGTTTTATATTTATCCTTAAATATTTTTTACACATAGTTTATTAATTTCGATTTAATACAAAAATAAATCATCATGCATTTTACATAAAATGCTTCTACTAGTCTCAGCTGATAAGTCCAAACTTCAAACTTGACAACTAGACATTAATCAACAAGTTAACAGTAAAAAGATAGTAACGGAATATAATTTAAATAAGAATAAATTACAAAGCATATTCCATGAAAAAATAGCAATAGCTGAAATTAATAAAACTGATTTAATACTACAATAACACAAAAATTTAATCAAACATCAGCAGTTTATATTTTAAATACATAGTTTTAAAATAATTTATATTAAATCATATATTTATATATATTTTTTTTGCAATACAAGTATCTATAATTGTGTTATCATTTTTCTATGTTGTTTAAAGTCTTTTCAATTATGAATGAATGTCAATTTATTGATTTTTTATATTTGGGTGTGGTACATGTATTAATTATCATGTTTCATTCATACATCCATTCATTCATTTGCGCTCGACCCGTTTCCGAACTCCACTGGGGCGAGCGAGTATCATTAAAGCCGCGTTGTAGTGAAAGATAATTAACGTTTTTCATGTGGGCTACAGTATAATTACTGAAAATTGGAGAGATTTAATTTCTTGCTGAACCTGTTTATCAAAGAATAATTCATCATGTCGGAGACGCGTAAAAACCATCTTACTATAGATGGTGCACAATCCAAAGAAGAGGAACACGTCGCCTCTTATAAGCCCATCCCGGAATCCGATACAGGTAATTATTTTTAATATATAAAAAATGTGAGCTAACTCTAGCTATCCGTTGTTCCAAAATAAAATTATTCTCTATTTGACCGTAGCTCTCTCTTACTATCGTAGAATACGGGATTTTTTCTCGTCATATGCCAGGAGCGATATTATTTTATGTACTTTTAATTAATATAAAATGAAGGTTGTCTCATTTTTCCTCATTAATAATATATTGGCCTTATCAGGCGATCCTTGACATAGTAGAAAGGTGCTTGAAATGTCAGACTTCGTTATTATACTACCAAGTTAAGAAGTCCCCATAACTCATATATTATGTTTTATTATTTGATCAGTAAACATTGTTAACGAGATATTATTACAATGCCATTGTATATGACAATATTTCTCGGAATGACTTGGCGTAATCGATAATTTTGGACTTCAAACAAAGCAATACTGACTTTATTCTTTAATCGGTTAAACATTAAAAGCGCTTACATCAAGCTATTTATTAATTTACTGTTCTATTCGTGTATTTCTTTTATAACATCTGATGTATTTATCGTCAGTATAAATTAAGTCTTATATTCTTCTATTTTTCTTATAGAAATATCTTGTTATTACTTAACATATTATCTTATAAGCCGTATATCAGACAGTCATGTCTAACACTGTCGCTAACTTAAACCGGCCGCATTATAAAGCGCTTTCATTGGACGATTTGTTAGTTGTGCAGCGCCATTTTGTGCTAACTCCGCTGACTGATGCAATCCGTGTTTTATTTGCATATATTTTGTTTTTAAATCTTTAATGAATTCATCAAGTGTTGAAAAATTTCTAAGTTCCTTGTATTGAAGAAACAGTTTCTATTGTTATAAAAGGTAAAACTCGAAGATCAAGCATAACGCGTGGAAATGATAATAAATTAATTGAGGAAGTTCATATATATGCCAATTGACATTCAGATTACAATTGAACATATATCGGGCTCCAAGCGATACACGATGCGATTGTGGGGATAATTGTGACTGGAGATTCTGTTTTCAGTACATGAAATACAATATATTGAGGCTGACACAGAATACATGCAGTTGAATCAAGCCGATATTATGGAGACATCAGATGACCCCGACGATCACTGGGATCACGAGAGTACGGCCGGCATGCTGGCACTGTACTTGCAAAATATAGAAAAGTTTAGAAATCCCAAAATAAGGAAAAAGAATGTATGGGTGGATATTGCTAATGCAATCGGCAAGGGTCCAGATAGCTGTGACAAAAAGTTCAGAAATCTCAAACAGACATACATAAGGTTACTAAGAAAGAAGAATCGTAGCGGCATTACAGCATTCAAATGGCCATATTTTGACATATTCGAAGAGATTTATAGCATTGATGGTGAATATCAACCAGAAATCAAACAGAAGATAACGGATTGCAACAGTGATAGAATTACTAAAGTTCTGATGGGAATAGATTCTTCTTCCAAGCAAGAAGACACATTCGAAAATGGTGAATCTTCTAATGGACAAAATGATGAAGTGAAAAGAAGATTGTTGAGAAAGAGGAATGCAGAGTTCAGAAAAGTTACATTAGAAATGAGAGACAGGCAGAGAGTTGTAGAAGAGAAATTAGATAGATTAATAAATATAGTTGAAGAGTCCAATAATATTCAGAGAGAAAGGAATAGGTTGTTCCAACAATTCCTTGATAATTTACATCAGAACCATTAGTTAATATATTTTATTATTGGTAATAATGTATAATTGTATAGTCATTTCTAAGGCAAATTATTTTATAAATAATTTTGCAATAAGTTAATTAGATTTTTAACTAATTTTTAATGTTCTATCAAACCAGGGTCAAATAGATGTAGGTAAAGTTTTCAGTAAATTTTTCGATACTAAGTGAACTGAGAGTCGAATTTCTGACATATACAATTATTGTCAACATGTTTCAGTGTAAAAAATAAATTAAAAAGTTTCATAGGGGCTATTTAAATTAAGTTCATAAGAAACAGGTCAATGTGAGGAAATGTACAGAAAATATTATTAAAATTATTTATTTACGGCGTTATTAAATCTTAAAGAAGAAGAAACATGATAACGTTTGACTTACATTCTTTGACCTCGACAAATCTTGGTGAGGCTTAAATTGTGAAACAGCGCCATCTGTTACACATTTAATTAAACTCTGAAAGTTCTAGTGTCGTTCAATAGATGGCGCTAGAATTATTTTATCAGAAGCGGGAAACGTTTCGTATATGACGATGCAAACTTAAATAAGATGACAAAAGTTATTCAGTCCTTGATCAAACGTAATATTTATAATAAAAGTCGAGGTAGAAGGCTAATTTATAAAATTAAGCTATAATATATAAAAATAAATTAATAGAAAAGACTAACTTATAAAAAGAGAAAAGAAATGGTTCTTTTTCAGTTTTCAGATAGTAGCGTCATGTTTTCTCTCCTTGTCATCTCTGATAAGGATTATGTAATTGAAATGAGTGAATCTTTTATTTAATATTTTGTTATTTATATCAATCAAATGTAATATATATTGAATGTTCTTACATATTCTTCATAAATAACTGGACTGATAATATTTTTTCTTCTATATGTAGATCCGGCCATACTTGCTTAAGAAATTGTGATTTTATTTTTATACTGTAATTTGTAAGATGAGAGTATTAATAAATTTAATGAAATGGTTAATCTTCTTTATTTTATTTATAAATTTTAGGTAAAACTCAAATTACTTATGGTCATATGTACCATTTTAATAATTAAATTTGCTTGTGTCAATTCTCATACTAAATGTATCAACATATGTGTAGGAACAAGTGTATAAGAATAATTAAACCTTATATCCTAAGTCTAGACCAATCACTAAAGTTTAACCAATTTCTAGAATGCTCTTTTTTAACACTTTATTTTTTATTTATGGAACATTTACAGTTTAATTTGTAATATTGTAAATAATTTATTTTATCATCTATTGATCAAAATGTTTATATGTTTTTTCATTAATAGCAAATAAGAATTTCAATTATTCTTTCTAATAGAATTTTTATATTTTGTTTGTTAGTTGTTCCCAATTAAAGAGTCAAATTAACTAACTGAGTATTCAATTCTGTAAGATTAATTTTCAAATGTTCTACAGCTAATACTCAAGTGATTTGTTCAGTCAACTTTAATAAGAAATCATTCATTTTAAATCAAATTAAATACCATAAAAAATTCCAAACATTTCCAACCATATACACTTATTAATAATACATGAACAGAGTTATGTGTTGTCTGTATAATTTTTCTTTGATTCAACCAATTATTTTTATATATTTACACACAAACATATATATATATTATATAGTGTTTCTAGAAATAGGAAGAAGACTTACATTTCTAATAATGATGTAACGACGACCAGCTGTTTGTGTTTGACCACTACAACATACTGTCTTGAACAACGGAATTATTGAAAGATATTACAATAGGGTTGGAACTTGGTGCTGGTGTTAATTGTAAAATATAATAAAAAAATCTATAGGATTATTATGTTATTTTAAATAATAAATAGTTTTGATATATTATGTAGAATATTTTTCTTTCAATAAATATATAGTGCCAGCCCTGTGTGTGTTAGCAATCCCATCAGTGGTAATGGGTTTGATTATAGCTATTCTGTTCTCAGTGGACCGCCGCGCCGTTATCGCGGACAGAAGTTTCTCATTTATATAACATTACTATACAATTTAAGTTATCTTGAAGCCTTATTTACCTAAATTCAAAGGTAACAGAACACAGGTAATATATATTTTTTTAATTTCATAATGAATTTAGTTTACTTTAATTATTTTTTTCGATCGCATTTTTATTTATTTGCTAAAGAGTTTTTGAGACAATGGCAGTCGTTTTAATGCTATTTTTTATTATTATTTTATATGTGTTTATAACCAATTGTGTAAAGATAAAACATACATAGAAACATTCACTTATAACACTAGTAGGCTGATCAGATCAGACATGAGCTTCAACAGTGTCTGGGACTTAGGTTTAAGGGAGCCACCTCCACCATCCAACCTCCTCTCTCTACCTAACCAATTTGATAAGAACCTACTATAATAATAATACTTGATAGGTAAACATAGTTTGTGTTCAAATAATTCGAATCTCATTGATATATAATTATTAATTTGTTGTTTGACGAATATTAATTAGTATAAATGATAATTCAGTTGTTTGTATGTTACGAGGTTAATTTTCTATTTGAACTTAGAGCCACTAACGGAGTGATTAGTAAAAGTCGTTAAAATGTTTATCGATAGTCTTAACTCATTACTTTCGGTTATATCATGACAAACTCATGACAAATGAGAAATATGGGCTGAAAAACAATCATAGATACTAAAAGTTGCTTATATCTGTATGCCCATTGTGACGTTTTTTTTCCTATATTTTCTATTTAAAAATTATTTTCTTTATTGCTTTAAAATTTTATAACATTTTTTACTGGGATTTGTCAATATCACATTGAACATTATCAATTATCTTAACATGCATCATATTTTTATCAGAATAGCATATAAAAAGCGGCATATCGGTAGATTAAATTGGAGAAGAAAGTCATAGTAAAGTGGTAGTATATGAAAATAACACCTTTGTTGAACGAAGGACGTACCAATCTAATAAATTGGATTTAGTAAACACTATTATTAATTTATTCGTATATTAGATGGTATCAATTTTCATTCATCTACTTAAAATCTGTACAATTTTCTCATTTTTAATGAACATAGACAGATATAGGTACCTAATGCTAATACAAAATATAGCTATGTTAGTGGGTGAAATTGTCATAAAATGTGATTTGTTGTTTGTACGCTTTAATACACTAACTATCAAATGAATACGTGATGAAAAATGTTATACGAACGTGATATATGTGAGAAATAAAATATGTATTAAGTTAAGAGGTTAAATTGCATTCTCAATATTGGACAAAAAACTGGTAAAGGGAATGTTGCATCTCAGGCTGGTCTTTCTTGGAAAACGAAGGCGAGTCAAGATTCGGGAATATTCGGAGACCAACTGAACAGTACTCCGAAATTATTACATAAGAATTTTTATATGAATTATATTTATTATTTTACAATTACAGTACTATATATGTATTTATTTGGAGCAAAATATATTAAAAGTTGCCTCAGTACTAAATAAATTAATTAATATTTTCTTTACATACAAACAGAATTTGTATACGGAACCGTTTCTCGTTTAAAATTCCAAGCCGAGTTCGTACAGTTATTGTAATTTTTTTTTCTCATAAATCAAGTCCGATGTAAAGACGGTCGGTGAGTTTTCAGTAATTTTGGGGATCGCATCGCGAGCAGACGTGTTACTGTGAGTTAAATAAATAATTTCCAAATAATATATATAATAAGCATTTATACTTAATTTGAAATTGTTTAATATATACAATTTTGTTCATTTTTTTCAAATCGATACATATTCAATAGATTTTGTAATTACCAAGTATTATTGAAGGTAATTATAATTCCTTATATATTACACATATTATCTTGTATGCGTATTTTTCTGTTTTGTCTTCGATGTTACCGTGACAAATGTTTTGTTCTTCATCAGTTCCTATGAATTTAACCTTTTGTTACAGTGTAAACCAGTTTACCGTCATGTATACCTCCCCTTATTTAACGGACAAATGTTCGTTGTTTAAACTTTGAATGGTTTAAGTTTAAAAATTTTGAAATTTTTCGGTTACCAGCTGCATTATGAAGTTCCATGATAAAATAAAATCCGTGCATTATTACTCTGTATGGATTGAAATACTATTTTTTAATTTATAAATTTTATTAATATTTAAATATTCGCGGTGGATTCGTTTTATAAACTCAACAGTTACCCCTCTTTCAGAATTCCGTACATCAAAGTCGAGTCTGCACAAGTCCAGGGACAAGGTCTCTGCAGACGAGGCTGAAGAGAGACTGCTTCAGAAGGAGGAGGAGGCGAAGATCACGACCAGGGTGGATATGGCGGACGCCAAGTATGTGGTCGAGGATCACAGGAACGGGGACGCCAAGATTGAACTGGACGCGAATAAGAGGGTAATGATGTTTACATTCACGGTACAAATATAATGAGTCGGAGCTCGATCATATGTGCAATATTAATAAGATACTATTATAATGAAATATATGTCAGTAAAATTCCTGCCTTAACTATATTATGTCCAATATTAAAAATATTATTGCAATACACTATATTCGTAAGTAAAATTCCTGGAACATCGTTCTCTAGAACAGGGCTGTTCAAACCGTGGCCCGCGGTTTTGATTATTGCGGCCAGTAGAATTTATTTATCTTCTTAGTTTAAATACTGGTAATAATAACGATATAATTATTACCAGTATTTTATTTTTATAAATATTTTGCGGCCCACCGATGTTTTTAGTTATCTTTATTGGCCCTTGGTCCCATCAAGTTTGGACACCCCTGCTCTAGAATCTAGACATTGCAGGTTATAATTCTCTTAGCGCCGAAATTCATAATTATTTATCTATTTCTGTCACAGATACTGCTAGTTTCTGGTACAATAGTATCGAGAGGTTTTTAATATTATGACTATTAATTCCAGTTTACGGGCCTGACCAAGGAGGAGCTGATGAAGTATGCAGAGGATCCGTTCTGGGTCCGTCTCCGCTGGTTCATGTTCGTGTTGTTCTGGTCTCTGTGGCTGTGTATGTTGGCCGGGGCTATAGCCATCATAGTGAGAGCTCCCAGGTGTGTCGCGCCGGAACCTAAGACCAGGTGTGTATGAACTATAGTGATGTTTCTCTTTAGATGTAAGACTGATATATTGGGATTGTTACTTGTTAATTTACTATGTTAAAAACTGCATACTCCCGACGTTTCGGTAACTTTGCAGAAATCGTGATAAAGGGCAGACAAGATGAAAATGTCTCAGATATATAAAATATTAGTTTTATTTTATTTAAACAATGTCTTTGTCACATCAGTGGTGGCCTAGTGGTTTAAAAGGCCCGCCTCTCGTTGCCGAGGGCGCGGGTTCGATCCTGGCCCGGGCAA
>DVQO01001339.1:0-10246 GCA_018231785.1 Danaus gilippus
GAATTGAAGCCCGATATATTTTCCCGTTTTAAATTTTATTAACTCATTCAAAACGAATTTGTATAATACTTCCTAATTATGGTACTAAACCAACTATTAAAATTAATGTTATAGTGCACTAGCGATACTCGATTCCATTAGGAGTTTATCTGCATATTTACATGTCTTTTTTTTGTATTTTTAAGAATTTCAATACATATAATTCTATAATTAATACTTTTTTATTATGTTAATTATAAGATAGACCTTTGTGTTTAAGAATAAAATGTATGCTTTGAAAGTTAAAGCCGCTAGTTGTAAAGATTAATGACAGCAGTAATGATGTGGTTTTGTCCAAAATCTTTTTTTTTGTGAGAAAGTCCTTTAGTTTGTCTAATTATCGTTAGTTTCCTTTGTGTATCACAAAGATAGTTGTAAGTTGTGAAACCACTTGAAGCCTAAATTAAGATACGAAACTGTAATAATGGCAATGTTCAAGACCTATAGGTATAAAGACTATTATTTATATCCGACTTTGTCACTTATTAAAGCAATAATATCCATCAGTTTAGGAATAATCCTTTAACGAATCCTTATTATAAAGCTTATAAATAAACAATTGTTTTGGCTAACAGCCAAATGCAATAAATCTTATTCAATTTTAATAACTTCTTGTCTTTCCTGTACGAAGAAAATTTTTAAAGAGCTTAAGAGAGACTCAGTTCATTAATCACTACGTCGCCTAGGGTCACGTAGAGAGAATCGAGCTTTTCCTTACGCCCTTATCACAACGAGAACAAAGGAATGACCGTTAAAAATGGAGCGAGTTGGATATAAAAGGCGTATTCTTGGAGAATAACTTATGAAGTATAGTAGAGTATTCTAAATAAATTGTCTAAACGTGTTGTTTGTAATAAGAACCATATAAAATATTTATTTATTACATATTTATTAACTTGAAACTATTATTAATATTTGAAATTAAAATATATGTTAAAAATTCAAATATTGATGAACATGATTTGAGTAAATTATTATTATTAATATAATTAAATCAGTGCTTTTCGTAATAATTACGATATACGAACATATACACCACACACTGGATGGCATTATGTAAGTTTATTTTTATTCAGCATGTGTTAATTAAGAGTTCGAAAAGTCAATAAAAGTGTGTTACTTAACTTCAAGCAAAACTTTCGAGGTAAATTCTTTCAAAATAAATGAAGCTTACCTCGAGTGTGGCGTCTCGCACACTAAGCGGATTCTGGATGGGTTTGTCCCAGTCCGTGTACTCATTCTTTAGGGTGGAATAAATCTCATTGAGGTGGTAGTAGTAGGCGTTGCGGACGAAGGTGCGCAGAATGCGGTCCCGCCGGCTCTCGTTGAAGCCAAACTCTAAGTCTTGAGCATTGAATTCCAAGTAAGACTCTGCAAGTAATGGCATGTCATTCATTCATTTGCATAAATTTACGAGTCGCAAAGGCATTCATATTTAATTAAGTGGGAAGTTTATTAAATTTTAGCTCTATTGTTGAGAAATGTTGAAAATAAAATATTAGAACTTTAGTATGTAGTAAGATAACATTGCTTTTATACTTTAAAATGTAAGATGTAAGAATACATATCTCACTTTTGTATTTAGAAATAAAAACTTGTGTTTGTGTCTTTACTTTTCTTTTCTCTTATTACAAGCACATTGCAGTACTTTAATTAAAGATTTATTGCTTATAGTTGAATTTGAATCTTATACTTTACAGCAAGCAATTACAAATCAAAACTGAGTTGTAAAAAGTAGTATTTACCTGTTGTTGTGAGGCCAAACATTAATTCTCTATGAGGAAAGTCAGCTAGCTCGTGTCCTGCGGCGTTTGCCACAGCGGCCGCCCCTGCTCCCAAACGAGAGCTATCCGACGGTGGAGGAGCCTTCAGACAAATATATAACTATTATTAATTCATCTACTCGAATGATATTGCAAAATTCGTAGAGTACGTGTTATTACAAAAGAACTATGCCCGTAGAGAGGCATGTCTATAATAAGTCATAATATTTCACTTCAATCATAATTTTCGAATAATAACAATGTATTTGGAAAAAGATTAAAATCCGTATACTTTTATTATTATTATTTTGTCTTCACTTTTACCCTTTCATTTTTATGACTATGTATAATCATAAAATCTAAATATCGAAGTAAAGTATCATGAATGTATTTTATAATAAGTAGGAGACAATCTTAGCAAAATAGCACTTTCATATAAAACAAAGATATTTATTTACTTGTATATCTAAACTGTATTTAAACTTCGAAACTTACCGAGGATGGAAATACAATAACAGTGCCATCAACAAATGGAGCGAATCCAGGTAGGAAGCGTGGCGGATCCAGTCTAACTGCAAGAAGTTCGGAGAGCGGCTTGTTACGTAGGCACGGTGCCAGATCATCCTCTAACAAATCCCCGTGGCAGCCAGTCTGCTCTGCAACCTAGTAAATATAAAACAAACTAAATATGGTAAAATTTGAAGTATCTAAAAATTAACCGCCAATATCACATTCTATTTATTAAAGTAATAATTAAAATTGTTAAGAATTGTTTGAACACTAAAACCAACACTTAATATGCTTTGAATAAAGAGCTGTGTACCTTTCTTTTTATCGTGAGAGGTTCCCTCTGTAACGCCCATGAACTAAGCCCCGACCCGCTTAACAAGATGACGCGCTTCAGTAGTTCTGAAACAGATAACCTAATTTAATTTTGTTATTTCCGAGAGGGATCAACTGGCAAATAAAATTACCAAAAAAATCGTTGTTAAGAATCACTCCATTGTAAGCATTGTGAGGGCTTGTTGATATACATACTCGTATGTATCTATTACTTTTATTTTAGACGTAACAAGACGTTGGTGATCATTAATGTCGTTTTCTCGTGCATATACTCGTTATAATTACATTAAATGACAATGGATTTTTTACTATACTTTGACACGAAAGCATAATGAAATGTGCAATAGATTTAATTACGAACAATGGGTTGCCCATGGATCATCCTGAATGGTCCTATTTGTGGGGACCGGGGTTTCCGCAATGAAAATTACAGAAACGACATAACCTAATTTTATTTAACTTTTTATTTTAAAAAATCATAATATCGATACTGTTTGTTATATTCTTTTGTCTATACATTATCATTAGTAAATTAATCAAAATGTCAGGAAAAAGGTACCTCTAGCTACCGGTGACACAGCAAGAAAATTGGCGAGTGCTGCACCAGTACCGTGTCCCATTAATGTGACCTGTTCGGGATTTCCGCCAAATGCTGGAAGATTTTCCCGCAACCAATGTAATCCCGCTACTAGGTCCATTAGGCCAAAATTACCTTGCGCCGAACCTTTAGCTCCAGTCTTGAGAAAACCTTATATGCAAAAATATATATTTTAATGAGGATAAAGAAATTTATAACAAACTTGCTTTTTTACTGTTTGACTGAATTGTAAATAATAATTATAATGGTCAGAGAGAGCGGTTCTTATAAACCAAAATATTATACAACTCAACAAAACAGTATTTATATACATAGTAAGGCACTGAAATTTTTAATGTATATTTACAGGAAAAATCTGCTTTTACTTGTTTCATAATAAATAACAGCCACTGAATTCACGGAAATAAAATATGTTATATCACCATTAATTAATTATTTATCTCAATTGTAAAGTAATTCACTGAAAGTCTTTGACAGAACTTGGACCATCTGAGCAACAATGCATAGAAAATTATTTAAGTATAATAGCAAGTTAACTCGTAATTGATGGCGGGAGTGTTGACATATTACATCGTGTGCGGATAATTTACACCGAATGCGTCAATTTGTGGGCGACACCATCCACCCGTTACGACACGCCCAGGGATCTGTTATCTCTGACTACTATCTGACGGCCTATTTCCATATTAATTGATGACAATGATTTTGTCCCGGCTTAAACCCTTTCTCCATAAATTTATCCTTCAGGTACATAATTATCTTTTTTAGATATATTATTAAGGTTTTCAAGTGGCTTACCTCACATTTACTGAAAACATCTAATATTAAATTCGAAAGAACGATAAGGATTTTAAAGTTATTTGGAGGGTACATAAATCTATATTATCCATCCCTGAAATTCTTTTCTGAAGTTCGTTGGATATTAATAAAGAGAAACAAACGTAAACAGAATTTAATTTATAATATAACTATAGTATCTCTCATTAAAATATTAGTGATCTAGTTAGCAGTACAAACATATATTGAAACTTTCACATTTACTTACCCAATACACCCAATCTAAAGTTAATTGTAACTACAATGATGTTTCCGTTCGCCGCGAGAGTAGTACCGTCGTAAGCATTGCCGGAGCTCCACTCATACGACTCCCCATGCACAAATACAAGACAGGGGAGGCTGGTACCTTCACTCATTTCTTCTATACCTGCATATCAAAAATATTTTGGCTATATAATTTTAATTTTCACTTTACTAAACAGTAAATGTTTCAGTGGTCACTTTGTTGTTAAATTTTAGTTTACAAAACCCGTTTTCAGCGGCGACTTAAAACTATGCAACAATTTTAGTTACGTGGTAGAAAATATTATGCATTGAGTATTAATGTATTCGCCGCCATCAGGTGTAAAAATTACCAATAAGTAATCATTATCTCATATAAATTCAGAATTTAATTAACCAAGATATTATATTCAGTTTTTTAGAATTAGTTTAATTGAATTTCATATGTAATTGCAATTATTTTTTATTTTGTTATAACGTAGATAGCATTTTGAAAAAGTAAAATACTTCTATGTTTTGAATAAACATCTATAGACAATTGTTGAAAATAATATTGAGAATAAATCTTACATATTCCTGTAAATTTTACTATTATATATATTATTTAATTTCTATGTGTATAATGGCTTTATTTTAGTCCGCTTGCTAGGTTCATATGTAGTTTTTGAATGCCTTAGCCTCACTTCCGCACTGCTTGCAGGGGGCAATAAGCACTGCAATGCACTACGGAATTGAAGCCTCGACACTCTCGAAGAAATCCCCCTATGTGGCTCATGTCCGGAATGCTTCTTGATCCAACAATGTTTTCGTTTCTCTTGAACATTGTATTGCAATACATTTATTCAAAGTTTATTTCTAAACATAGCATCTTATAAGAAAACAAATAAAAGTAGCGAAAATGTGAAATTTTTCTTTCAATAGTTATTTAAAACAAGGTTATATTATAAGTTACAACCGTCAATATAATAGTAACTTATTCTTCTTATTTTAGGTATCCACAATACACAAAATATCGATATCTTAACAAAATAAAAATAAATCTGAGAGTGAAGTAATAATTTGCATAACAAGGTTACAGCAAAAAGTGCTACCATTTTTAAATTGCTTTTTCTTTTTTAAGATCCTTAATACACCTATTACTGTAAGAGACAGAAAAACCTCGACTCGCCTTAAAACTACTTCAAGTTGGGAGGTTAAAGATTAGATTGCATAATCATTGACCTGGCAATGCAAGATACCGAGAAAATATACGGCATATAGAACTATTTCTATAAAAAATCAAATGAGAACAACTTCAATGTAAATATAAAATGTTTGAGAGCCCTAAATAGAAGCTATACTTATATTTTCATATAGAAAATGAATTGTCAGGTATAATACTGCATATTTATTTCAGATTTATATATTTTGTATCCTACTTTATTATATTATTCGTTCGTCAACACCATTATTTATTATTAAATGCAAAACTTTAATAAGAAATAAATAAAATGGGATTGGAAATATATTTAAAGTAAATAACGATTTAAAAACATACAAAAATATTATAATATCTCAATATACAATTATTTACTTATATACTAATGTAATGTAACCTACTAACGGCCGTCGTTATTCTCATACGTCAGCATCATACGCAATTTGTACCCGTCTCCCTCAGGTGACAATATCATTAAAATAGTTCAAATTTCACTGGAGTATATTGTTATTTGCAGTATTTAGGTTGTAGATATTTCAATAAATCGCTAAAGCCATTAAAATTGTGCATGTTTTAAAAGCGGTTTATTTAACGGACAGTGAATTTGCGGTGAAATGGTTTGAATAAAAAATGAAAACTGTATAAAGGGTACTGAGAATTCACTCCGAATCACCATCGTAACAGAAACAGCTCCATTACAAAATGATTGTTTCATTATGAACGTATTCTCATCATATAAAATTCAATGACCCGGTGGATTGGTTAACTGTTTAATTTTATTGTTAACAAATGGAAAAGCGTTTTAATAAGTATTTTAAACGAAATATAATTTCGAAATTTATCATTTTGATGTGTATATTTTTTAAATGAAAAAAAAAGATTGAAAAATACATATTTAATTTATGAATATATGTATCGCTACAGATTGAAATGACTTAAATGACTTAGACTTAAAAAGCTGAATCAAAATTAATAATAAATGTTATATTTGCAATAAAGCTTTTTTTTTTATATAAAATAGGGGGCAAACGAGCAGGCGAGCCATCCGATGGCAGATGGTCACCGCCGCCCATGAGCACTCGAGGAGCCAGAAGGCACCAGAGTGCGTTGCCGGCCTTAAATATTAACATTAGCTTAACATTATGCTACAATCGATAAAATAAACTGACATAATCCTACAAATTTGTTTGCATTTCCTTATTTCGGCAACTAACGATAGATGTCACATAATAAACATATTGAATTCCAAAATAAATGATTACTTAATTAACTTATTTAAAATTTAATTAAAAATTGCAAGAGATATTGTAAAACAATTGTTGTTTTGTTAATACATTTTTTATTAAAATAGTTTACTATTCAATATTGAGTACAAAAAACCTTTTCTTCTAACTAACTTTTAGACCTTATCGTATTATATTATAGAAAATTATAGTTTTCATGTAGTTTTTAATATAGTTTTTAATAATTATCAACTTACCTATCACAGGTACGTAGAGGTTAACGTAAAGACAGTCTTCGCTTTGATTGACCAGCATAGGAAGCAGTCGTTCTAGCTGTCGAATACGGGCCCGAGGGTGAACCAGCAGTGCCTCGTCACGCGGCGCGGTGGCTGGGGGCACTTGAGGACAAGCTGGCCCCGCGGCGTCTGCCAGGCGCGTCGTACGCCACTGCGATGGCGTCACAGGCGGCATGTATCTGCCATATTTTAGTTATAAGTGTTTGCTTGTACTATTACCACATACACTTTACTATAATATAGAATTGTTTTATATATTGTGGGAAATTACTATCACAAAAAAACTATTGCTCTGATAACACAAAAAAATATGTAGAACTTGTTATATATATTGCATTGAAGAAAATAGTATTGAAAAAAATTTTACACATATAAATAATATCGAAAGTAAAATTTATCAGTATGAGTAAAATTAGCACTAGACACACACGAAATAATACATTCCAAACTTTACTTTTAACTGTTGTGAGTGATATGATGATTAAAATAAATATGTATGTAGGTATATGGAAAAAAATTATACTATACTTTAAATTTTATAAAAATAGTGGAAATATATAACTTCTCTTTTACCTTAAACTGCCAAGTGGTGGAGTCGCGTAGGGTACCCCTAGGTAAGCTTCAACTTGCGGATGCGAGTGTACCACAATCCCTCTCAGAGGACCGTATTTAGTACGAATAACCCTAGTGCTATACTTGTGGGTCGAAAGAGCAGCAGCGCAGCAGAGTAGCCACGCGTAGAGCGCGGCGTGCTCCGCGCGCATTACGCGCGGGGCCCGAGGTAGGCGCGGGGAGGCGCGCCGCCGGCTACGCGCGCGCTCCCGCACATCACGCGGCCAGCCCGCGCCACTCCATACACGCGTAAAGCCGAACACCTCGCCAATTCATCTCGACACAATTTTTTCTTTTGCTCGACGCCACTGTTAGTTAAATGTCACTATACTAACTTTCAAATTTTCTTTAAACACTTCAGTGTTGCATGCATGGATGAATTTAATTCTTAGAAATAAACACTTGATTTAGTAAAATCAAAGCGTAAAAAAAAACAAAAAGTATTGTGTCACAAGATAGACGAGTACTTAAGTTAGATTTTGGTTAACACAATATCCCATTTTATAACTTTGAAAATTTGGCCATGGAATATTTGTGCTAATTCAAAAAGGGAAAAAGTATGTAATCAAATATTATTTCATCAATATGTATCTCATTTTAGTTGTTACGTTGTTATTGATATTTTTAAATATGATAAATCTATCAAGGGAAAAAATTGTGATATAAAAAATATATATTTTTAGTAATAGTGACAGCATAGTTCACTACCAGTGCAGCACTATTCTGGTGGAAAGGTGATGAAAATGAAACCGTAGGTGGTATTAACCATATCTTGGTATCCAGTAAACTTTTTACACGTCTTTTCACGGAGTTTAAAAGTATTAAGGTGAATCGTTAAATAAATAATCCAAACCCAACCAGGTCGTGAAAACAAGCTAGCAGTACAGACGTACTTTTTCAGTGACATTGAATTTCTATGCAACTACTTTTGCCTTAAACTCAAAGCAGTGTCCAAAGTTAAAGCTTGAGGACTCTTCAATGTCTAATAAATACAGGTGTTTTTGAAGTATACATTTTTTGAAAAGTTAAAGTCAAGGTGAAAATATATGTTGGTGAAAAGACTTGTTGGTGGGTTGTGTTAAATTTTCTGAGATTGACATTTTCCCATTCGGAGATTAACCAAAGTCTGAAATAAATACGGTCCACCACGGTGCCTCTTTCAAACTAAATTTGATCCCAGTTAGCCCGACTGCTGGATTAATGCCCCTTCAAAACAATATGTCATATCCGTAAATAAAAAATCGGTAAAATCAGGTCGTTTAAACACATACAATTTTTATATATGACAAATTGCCATAAACACGAAATGAATAAGATTATATGGGATATATGATGAATTAATTGCACAAAAAAGGTTTACTACTCTAATTGCTATTTAAGATTAATATATATTGTTTAGTATCACTTGTTAATTGTTATTTCAAATTTTTAAATGGTTGAATTTTTTGATTGATATATAAGTGATGATGGCCTAAGTTTGAGCTTTTAATCATTAAAAGTTCATAAAAATGTATCTCTGTTATATTTTTTTCTTAGTAACTTAAATCCTTTATTTAAATTATATTTATTATTAATTAATTACTTTCAAAACAAAACAATATCTTCTTAGGTTTGAATTGACAAAAGTTGGCGCACGATAATTTCTATGAGTTGTCTATCTATCTCCTCAATCCCTACGATTCATATTTTTAAATCGTATTTCAGGGACGTTTATTCCTTCACATAAAAAAGAAATATTTCTTACCCATGTCATATTTTGATGGCGATGAGACAAAGCTTGTTCTAAATAACCACCGATTTAATCTGAAACAAATAAATAAATCATAAAAAAAACATTTTTGTGTCTATTTAACTTTATGCTACAATTTCTATAGTACAATTTCCATATACATGACGTACAGTGTTGCAGCAAAAATTGTTATACCCAAGCTAACCTGCCGTGTCAGTCTTTTTTCATCTATGTAAATCTCAAACTCTACTAACAATAGCCTAACCCGAATATGTTGACATTGCGGAAGTAGTCCATGCTTGTTATTTTTTTTTGCAATACAAAAAAAATAGTTGTCGTTAAAAAAAAGAAATACTTACTTAAATACACACACATATTGATAATTGTCGCGGCTCAACCGTCAATCAACTTATTTACACAGGCGCAACTATTGACATTTTTTCTAATACTACCCCAACACATAATTACAAATCTTATAAACATTTACTCTGATGACATTGTTGTTTGTTAAACCGAGTTCCATTTGAAATCTCCAATTATTTATAACTGTGGTAACTGTTCGTAATATAATGGGGAAAAAGAAAAAATATTTTTTTTATGTATAAAATTACCTTGTATACCTTTATAACTTAAATTATTTCTATAATATAAAACTGATCTACTTTAAATGCCCTAATTAAACAAAAGTCTATACACTAATAAATAAAACAATGCTTTAAGTTAAGCCTAATTCTAACTATTTAACATCTACGAGTTATCGTATTTTGATTGTGTGTTTCTTAGTATAAATGTATGAAATTTCACACTATGTTACGTTTATTTATTATCACAGATTAGAGGTGGTAGAGCCTAGCTGTGGTCAAGTTACTACAGCTCGAACATGGGC
>DVQO01001340.1:0-10245 GCA_018231785.1 Danaus gilippus
CTTACATGAAATGACTATTACAAAATATTTTTAACCAAATTAAACTTATTATTATATTTCATGATTAAAGCTGCAGCTTTTAGTACATATATGTAATGTTAGAAAATGTATCCTTTAATTATTTATTAATAAACATTGATTTTCGTTGATATGTATTTGTTATTTCTTTTTATGAAAACATATAATATTATGTACTACCTATGCTAAAAACCTGGTTTTCTTCATACATTTGATTATCCGAATGCCTATTGTTAACAATTAGTCTGGTTTATTGAGTTTCTACTGTATATGTGAAATAGTAGCAATTACATTTTACTAAATTTCTGTGATTGTTTTTACTCACAACAGCTGTGATGGGGTCCACAATCCTCATGATGACTTGTGCTTGCAACAAAGCATATGCAAGTTGAGGATTCTGCAGCAACATGTTCCTGGCTTCTGTTGGATTGTTCTAGAAACAGAGGTTGTAAATGTTTTATTGGAGTAAACAATGATATTACAAATGATCATTTATCTATCATAATATGGGATTTATTATGCAACAGTGTTATAGTGAAAATTTATTAAATAATAAGAAAATTACAGTGTAACTGCAGGTAGCACAATCAGAAGTTTAGTGTGAACAAACTTCTTAATTTTATATTTCCTTTGTTTGTCACTTGTTCAAAATTCATACAAAAAAGGCTAACCACTTTATTGTAATTTAGTTCTTAAATTAAATTAAGTCATTTAATCTTTGGTTTCATTGCACAAACCAATGTTCAAACTCATAATTAATATATTAATAAAACTCATATTAGTACCTGAATACATAATTTCATTTGTTTCATGAGTTCAAACATTTGTTCAGGTGGTAAAGTAGCAACAGCTTTACTTATAGCCTCAGGAGCTTTCTCTGGATCCACAGGATCTCCATATGGATTTTCAACCTTAAACAGACAAAAGTCATTAACAACAAACACATATAAACAACTTGTAAATGCATAGCTTTCTATTAGGCATACCTGTGGCCCCTGCATTAATGCTTGCATTTCCATTCTAGATTTTTCAGTACAAGCATTGTCAACCCTGAGTGATCTACCTCCAATTTCATATCCGTTTAGATTTCTCATGGCACTGAGAGCAGTTTCCTGATCTTTATATTCACAGAAGCCATAACCTTTTGGTTTACCAGTTTCTCTGTCAAACACTAGTTTGAAGGATAACACAGGACCAACTTCACTAAAAATATCTTTTAATTTCTCTTCCGTTGCTTCGTAAGGTATATTTCCCACTGAAAAGGAAACAATATCATGTTATTATTAATATTTGAACCTACAATATTTACATACTCTTCTATAAAATCAACTTACCAAAAACAGATCTCATGGATTTATCCATGATACTCTGTTCTTCTTTTTCCTTGCTTTTATCCATTTTGGGTTAGAACTTTAAATACTTCACGTAATAAAAATCTTTAAACAGGCTTTGCAATTGCGACTTGGGGCCTAAATTGTTTGTCTGTCAAGTGTCAATACACAAATGACAACAGCTATAAAGTCATAATTAGCCAAACGACGTATTTCTATTGAGTCAAGTTTATTCAAATATTTATCCGAACGAATGAAAGAAATGGAAAATACTATCATTATCTCAAGTCAAGAATATAGAGAGTAAATAGTAACACTGATAAAAAACAAGTTGAGTCGTAAAATATAACACGAAGTTAACATTTAAAAGAAGTTGGAACATTTATTCACGTAGTCATAAGGATATCACAAGTTGTATAATTTCAGCATTTTGTTTATTAAAAGTTTGTACAATGCAGATTCTGGTTTTGTGAATATTACAGAAAAAGGTAACTACAATACCTACACAAAGATACATAGTATGGAGCCTTTTGAATTATCCAAATATAAAAGAAATACGTGTTCATAAAAATCGCTTCAAATGTAGAGAGGAAAATTGAAAATGTCATTTATTCAATTGAATTTTACCATTTAACATTTATTATTGTATTAAGTATGATTAACAAATTGACATCATTCTACCACGATTACTTATTTTAAGACTAATCCATCTTGCCACTAGTAAAAACAACTTTTTAAAATTTATTATCTGTTAACAAATGAGATATTCCTATCTGAAACCAAAATCATTAAATGCGTTGTCTAGTGTTCTCACATTAGTAAGGAAATTTAATAAAATTTATATATTTTAAATAGATATTAAATAAATTACACTTGAATTTAAGCAAGTGAGTGTATTGTGGGAAGAATTCCTTTTATAAGTGAATTTATAATATGATCGTATCCTGATTTTCTTTGTTTTAAATCATTTCTCGGGCTTAAAGGATCCTTATTCTGAAAATAGATATTGATTGTTTTTACGGTAAAGTGTTGAAAAATAATTAGGGATGATATCACATTAATTATTTTGAAAGGTGAATTGTAAATTGTGCGAGATTCATTGAAATTCGCGTAATGAATCTTGATAATTCCTCTAGAGAAAATTCGGAAGCTTTAGATACAATTGGTACTGTGAGCCCGAGAGAAAAATACCACGGTATGAGGGAGAAGAAATTGTCAGCTGCATCCTTGACCAATACAGAAGGAGCGCGGCCAAAAGTGGTGACGGTGAAACATCCAGAATCAAACAAGCCAAAACCAACCGCCCGAAAAAACAAGCCCATCCAAGCCGACCTAGACGTCGTTAGAGAATTTATAAGATGCAGAGATGAAGGTGTTAAAAGACTTGATCTCAGTAAATCATCTATTACTTCTCTACCTCCGAATGTGAGAGATTTGACACATCTTGTTGAGTTTTATTTGTATGGAAATAAACTAGTAGCTCTTCCTGCCGAGTTTGGTTGTTTAACCAATCTACAGACCCTAGCACTTAATGAAAATTCCCTGACAAGTTTGCCTGACTCACTGGCTCATTTAAGATCATTAAAAGTATTAGATCTCCGACACAATAAATTAAGTGATATACCTGAAGTTGTCTACAAATTAACATCACTGACAACATTATTTTTACGATTCAATCGAATAAGAGTAGTTGGTGACGGTATTGCTAATCTTACAAATCTAACTATGTTGAGCTTAAGAGAAAATAAAATAAAGGAACTCTCTTCTGGTATCGGAAAACTTGTAAACTTGGTTACTTTTGATGTTTCCCATAATCATTTAGAGCATTTACCGCAAGAGATAGGTAATTGTGTTAATTTATCTACATTAGATTTGCAGCACAATGAGTTGTTAGACATTCCAGATACAATTGGCAACTTACAAGCACTAAACCGTATTGGCTTGAGATATAATAGACTCAATGCTATACCAGCTTCTTTAAGTAACTGTAAACATATGGATGAATTTAATGTAGAAGGGAACTCAATATCTCAACTTCCAGATGGATTACTGTGTAGTCTGACTGAGCTTACAAGTCTTACATTGTCCCGAAATTCATTTATGAGTTACCCTAGCGGTGGGCCGGCGCAATTTACAAGTGTTTCATCTATAAATCTAGAACACAATCAAATAGATAAAATACCTTATGGAATATTTTCAAGGGCAAAAAATTTAACCAAATTGATAATGAAAGAAAATTTGTTGACATCTCTTCCACTGGACATTGGAACATGGACAAACATGGTGGAACTTAATCTGGGTACAAACCAACTTGTAAAACTACCTGATGATATACAAAGCTTAATAAACTTAGAAGTGTTGATTCTATCAAACAATCTTCTTAAGAGGATCCCACCAAGCATTGGCAACTTGAGAAAGTTAAGGGTGTTGGATTTAGAAGAAAACAAAATTGAAATCCTTCCAAATGAAATAGGATTTTTGCAGGAATTGAAAAAACTGATTGTTCAATCTAATCAATTGACTTCATTGCCGCGGTCAATTGGTCATCTGATAAATCTCACATATCTTAGTGTTGGTGAAAATAACTTGCAATATTTACCTGAGGAGATAGGCACGCTCGAGAATTTAGAATCGCTGTACCTCAATGATAATCCTAATTTATGCAATCTGCCATTTGAATTAGCTCTATGTGTTAGCTTACAAATTATGAGTATTGAGAATTGTCCTTTGACCTCTCTCCCACCAGATGTAGTATCTTCAGGTCCGTCTTTGGTAATTCAATATCTCAAATCCCAAGGGCCTTATAGATCCATGTGATATGAGGTTAATGATTATCACACTGCAATGCCAGGTGATAACATTTAAAGTCAAACAAGTAATGCTCCTATTAATTAAATGTTTGATGTATAATCCAGTGGTTCTTATAAAGAAAATATTGAGATGTGTTCCTTTATATACATAATTTTAAGTTGTCTTATATATACATAAATCAAATATAAGGATATGAAAAACTTTGTGCTAAATTTATGTTGTTAAAAGTAACAATGCTTTGTTTCATGCTTTCATTTTATAACAACATTTTCCATATTTCAATTAGTATTGTATTAATTGCCCAAAATACAAGGCGTAAGATAAAATTGTTTTTAATTCTAATAATAAATTTTAAGATTTTTAGTATTAATTGTAATCATTGCTGTATATAATGTATAATTGTGAGCTACAAGTTTGTAGATTAGTTTATTGAACTGCAATCCTCTATTGAAAACAATTTATGTGTATATAAAAGTTACACAAGATCTTCTAAAATTATGGAGGCCAAATTGAGATATATGTTAAAACATAACATGATAATTATATTTTCATACTTCTATCATAAGCTTGTTTTACTATATTTGTATAAATTTGATGCTTTTTTAAGCAATTTATAGGATTGTTGATTAACACTTTCATGACAGTTTTGATTATTTTATTGATATAAATGTTAGCTTAAAATTAAATTTGTTACGTTTACCACAAGTTTCCATTGTCAAATTAAACAGACGGTTTAAAGTATTATCCCCAAATTTCGTTAAATTATTATCGTGAATGTGTCACCATAGGTGTGTAAAGGGAAAACTAGACCGTTTGTTTAGATTCACGATGACTGGTAGTAAGTACTGTGCCAGTTAACTTGGCTATTAAAATAGCGTAGTTAGCGTCTTATTTTCTAAAAAAGAATATGACCCATGTCGTCACAAAGATCTCAAAATATATGGGCAGTATTTGACATCATTTAGTATTACTTTTGTAATAATGTTTTGTGTCGTATGCGTGCACAAATATTTATCAATTGAATTTTATACGACTTCGATTTTATTGTAAGACGTAATTCTAAGTTGTCTCATATGACTTCAAATTCAGGATATAAGCTGAATTAATGTACTTTGTAAACATTTAGTTCTATTGACACATTATTTCTTCGTGTTATTTAAGTATGTATTTTGTCCTAAATGATGCATTTATAGATTTTTAAAAATGTAATTTCGCTTTTAGTATTCCTGTCACATTAATTTGGTGTACACATGAAAAATTGTTAAAGTGTATGAAGGACTAGTCATTTTGTTCTATATAGTTTGCCTAAAATAAAATGTGGTCGGTGTGATGTCAGTGTTTTACATATAATGCCAATTGTTCTACTAGTATAAGGTATGAAAGACTTCCAAGTGTTGATTTACAAACGTTTTGCTAACTGTGGACACATTTACAGTATTGTATATGCATCAAATTTACAATTAAAAAGTACTTTCAGATTTATTTTATCCAAAGTATAAATAATTTTAAAGCTCAATAGAATGCTGCCGTATGAGTAAAATTTAGTTGATAGTTTGTATTCTATGTGATGGTATTTGTAGTTTTTAATTAATAAACTGTCCACGTGACTCCAATTGTCCAAGATGAATGCAGTAACTAAAAAACTGTTTGGCCGTTGGAATTAAACAGTCATAATATTTTTTCTTATCAGTGTATACCTATCTTGATGTTAGAATTTGAATCGGCATATATGGTTACTTGAAATTAATATTAGTATAGTTATATACAGCACTTGAAACAAAACAAAATATCGTTTAAATGTTTTAAAAAAATATTATCTTTTCAATCCATGTGTATGACTATAATGTTTAAATGGCATGTGTTACATGAAATAAATTGAAATAATTTAAATATTGTTTCATTTAAAATAACGGATTTTATAAAATAAAAGAAAAACTCTTTATAATTCAATAATTTATAAAGTGCAGTACATATTACAATAAGGTTTTATTTGTAAATTGCGCCATTTGTTCTTATTACATAAATAATTAAAGTTTATATACACATTCACTCCAAGCATCTCCTGTAACTCCAAAGCAGTCTATAAAATATTCGAGTAATATCGATGCGGTATAATCACACTAAATGCCTTGTCATCTTAAGCTATTATTTTTTTCACATACAAAAATATTTGACCTAAAAACGACTATAAAACACGTTTTATAAATCACACGTCCACTTCACGAGTCTTAAACAAAACCAAATATACCACAAAACACAATAATCGTGACAAAGCTTCCTCATTCGAGTATCGCAGTTGTTTTAATACATTATTTATAAACTTAGTAAGTGACTAACTCAAACAGTTATATAAAAAAGATTCTTGCCAACTCCTAAGAATAAACATATCTATTCATTCTCAATGTAAATTATTACAATATGTTTTTAAACATTAGGTAGCTCCTACCTTAGGTCTACAAAACGTGTGCCTAAATCGATAAAATCTAGATTGTATAAGAAGATCTATTATCAAATGCTGATGGTTACATAAATGTCTGTTAATATATCTTGCAACTAACCTGTCTAAACTATTGTTGTACACATAACTAGCTTCGTTACTAACCGTCAGTCAATAATTCATGTTGCATAAGAATATATTCCAAAAAACTTCAATATTGAAGATGTCATTATCATATAAAAAAATAATATAACTTCTCAAAATATTGTAACAGTAACAATCTGTTTCCAACCATATCAGCCTTTATATATATAAAAAAAAAACTACATTGTAACTTATACCTATTTATAAATCTTTGGCATTTTCATTTGCTATAATGAGAAAATATATATAAATTATTCATAGTATTGTGATGTTTATACATTGTTTGATACTTTGTTTCATCCTGGATTTTATGGCACATTAAATAAAGGGAGACAATGAGATATATTAAGTCCGGTTTTGTAGTTGTTTATCATTATGGTATAGAAACATATTATTACTGTTTGTTTGAGATTCCTGCATAATATTTGACATATTGTCTTGGTGTGCCATATTTACATAATTAAACACTTCCTTTGGTGTCTCTTCTGAGGCTCCGGCCGTAACACTGCACGCACCGCTTCATCAAATACCTGGAAAGGTAAAATTTATTTCAAACTTCACAAAAATGATAATCTAATAGGAATCAAAATTATAAAGTATAATTTCGTGTAAAGACAATGAACAATATAAATCCATCAGAATGTTTTACACTATACATACTATTACTTTACTAATTTTTAGTTACCTTTATAAAGTTAGTAAAGTAAATTTTCTAAAAAAAGCATTTTTTTTATAACTACCAGATATTTTAAGCTATACCTAAAATAATCTATTATTATAAATTCTCCAAAGATCCCTGTGATTGAAAAAACTTAACTTCCATACTATTTCGATCACATTTGTAAATATCTAAACAAAATGAGTAATTTCCAAATACCTGCTTAAGGCCGCGCTGTGTCAAAGCCGAACACTCCATATACTTTACAGCTCTTATCTTATTTGCCAATTTTTGTCCTTGTTCCCTCTTCAAAGGAGACATTCCCTGTTCTGACAAAAGACTAAGTGTCTCACGATCATCTCTTAAATCAATTTTTGTACCTGAAATAATTAAAACATACTAAATTTTATGTGAACATGGTACTTGTATTCTGACTGCAAAGGGTTTATAGTTTCTGTTTAAAATTATTCCTAACATATGTGGGGTTTGTCTCAATACTTTAATAACTTATAAAGTAATAACCATCATAAATTTATAGTGTCAAACTTAGGAATTATAAATTTATAATAGATTCTCTATACAAGATAAAATATATTGTATAGAGCAACTATATATGGAATATAAGGTAAAATTCTTATACGTCACCATATTTATAATTTTGTAATAAAAATATTGTAAGACTACGACTTTAATTGATACTTACCAACCAGTATAATAGGTGCATCAGGACAATGATGTTTTATCTCTGGATACCACTTTGAAGTTACGTTTTCATAAGATGAAGGACTAAAAGTGAATACTATATTATTGTAATGCTTAATCTTGGAGTTTAAGACATTTATGAAGCTCATTCAGCTGCACAATATTGTATAGAGCAAACATATTCATAAAGAAACATTACCTGGTAACACTAAAACATATAAGGAAGACATCAGTTTGTGGGTAACTTAAAGGTCTTAGTCTATCATAATCTTCTTGGCCGGCTGTATCCCATAGTCCTAGTGATACAGCTACTCCATCCACAACCATTGGTGCTGAATAATTATCAAATCTAAAAAGAAAAATTCACATATTTTTATAACACATACTGAAAATTTAGTATATCTGTTGATATATAACATCCAACTATGATTTTACAAAATTATTAAACTTATAGTTAGACTCTATTATAAGACTGATGACATATTTGTGTATAAGTATACTATTTCCTGAGATTCTTATAAGGATTTTTTTTTTAAAGAAAAGTATACGTTATAACAAAAAATCATATGTGACAAATTTTCTGATTCTGTACTCACACTGTAGGCACATATTCGCCAGGAAAACTATCAGTAGTATAAGATATCAACATGCATGTTTTTCCAACTGTGCCATCGCCCACTACCACACATTTAATCGGTCTTCCTGACGACATCTAAAAGAAGTGTTCGTATTGATAAATAAAGTCAAGCCTATGACTCACGAAAAACCCAGAGTGGGTTATTAAAACAGAACTTTTGCATTACCTTTGATGGCGGATAGTATATTTATTTATTTGTAAATAAAACACTTATATATTATTTTCAGTAAAAGCACAATTTCTCATAAAGCGTTTTTCTATTTATACCAAAGTCCAAATCTAAAACTGAAAAAAAACGCATTGAAAGATGAATATTTTGTTGCCATATATAAATCTCTAAATCTTTTGTTTTTTGGATGGTGCTACAATTAATAAAAAAGTTTATATGCAACTTACAAGACCTTACTTAAATAGGAACATAAGAGTTTAAATAAATAACTAAACCCTACATAGAACTTTTAACATTATTTTAAATACAGTGTTAACTATTAGGTACATCGTAAATGAACACAGAGTATAATTTTATATGTTGTAGGTAGGTGTCTATATATTGTATACACTACTCATATTCATATCTCCGTTCTCACTTTAACTTATAAACTCGCTTGCTATGTTGTTTCTTGGTAGTTTGTAAATAGTTTATCTTGAGTTTCGATATATTTTAGTCATTTCTTTTGCTATTTCCTGTATCAAAAGTGGCCAGTACTTTTATTAAATGCTTTTTACAATCGTTATTATTTAAGAATTGTTAGTTTATAAAGTTATTATAACTTCAAATGTAAGTACAAGTGGGGTATCATTTATGACTCATATTATTGCTTTGTGTTACTTATTCAATTGTTTTGATAATTGGTAGATGAGTGAATCATGTGTGGAGACTCCTGAAGCACCGGCTTGGCTGTCTAAATTGGAAAGTCAAAGGGAAAAACTAAGTAAGGCTCGTCTTGGTCATGATAGCGGCGCCGGTGCATCCTGCAACTCGTGTGGTAAACACAAAATATACAAAAAAAGTTTTTTTTTATCACTATGCATAAGAACTGCCATTGTTTATTGTTTTTTATTTACTGCAATACAGTCAATAACTCGTATGTTGCCATGGGTTATCAATGAGTTCGTATTGATATTATAAGAATAAAATTTTATAGGATATCACTTTTAGATTATAAAAAGCATACTGCTCTTTAATATACAGTGTAATTACACATAATCCACTATTATATTCTATTTGTATTCATGTATTTTACAGGATCGGGGTGTCCGGGTCTTGATTTGCATTTCTGGCGTAAGGTCTGTCGAGCATGCCACTGCAGTAAAGACGTCCATGACGTACAAGATGATGATCTATCAGGATGGGCACAGTTTGAACTACTTGGAACAGCTAAACCAAAAAAAGGAACATGTAATATCTTAATGAGATCTAAGATTTTCGCGAGTTTTATTCATTTAAATGAAAATAATGTTTTTCGAATTATATTTCACGACTTTATTTTGGTAGAAAACTACAAAT
>DVQO01001341.1:0-10244 GCA_018231785.1 Danaus gilippus
GAAACGCGATATAACCGAACTCCACGCGGGCGAAGCTGCGGGCGGAAAGCTAGTCATAAATAAATACTATTAATAAATATTATTGTAATAAATCTGTTAAAAGGTCATAGTCATATAATAATAAATCCTATTTAAACCACAATTGCTAACTTTAATGGGTTTGATTTCATTATTTAAGCTACATTCATATCATGACTAAACAAACGAATTAAATAAATTATCCATAAAATTATATAGAAAATACCAATTTATAGTGTTAGTAAATTAATGAGATATATATATTATATATTTGGCAGAAAGCAAAAGGTCCCAAGTAAATATAGTTTTTCAATAGCCATTGTTGGGTCACCGATAATTTTTCGATGTCGAGGTTTCATTTTATATTTTTTCTAGGTTTTTATCGGTCTCAGCGATAAAGTTATATTGGAATATGATGATAAAAAATGTTTATTGAAATAAGAACCTTTCTGGATTTCTGAATTTATATTTTGAATAATGTAAATGGGAGATCGTAAAAGAAATATAAATGAAATATGTGGAATAGGTATTCTGTTTTGCTTGTAATAAACATACAGATACAGAAAATGTCAGAGAAATTATGTGTAATAATGAGATTTAAGACTTTCGCTAGTATTCATTTGAACTAATATTTTTCGGATTTACTACAAGTATTTTGTTATTTTAAAAACTACGTACTCCCGACGTTTCGGTCACTCTTTATCAACCTTGATCACGGGCACACGAGATGTCCTGTCTAGTCCGAAAAAATATTAGTTTCATTAGAATTATGTGTAATGTTTATTAAGTAAAATATGGTTCGGGATAGGAAAGGAAAGTATGTTATTATATAACTAGTTTAAAGAAACATAAATAAACTATCAGTCATAAAGAACATTACTTCTTATCAAGGAGCACTTATAATCTAATAATAGCTCAGACTGAAGAGCAGACTTGGGAGTTATCCAATGATTCAGTAATAGGACCAATGTCGTCTCAGTACTAATAAAACACTTCCTTGGTTTATGTTTGCAAGTGTATTAACGTGTATTCCTTTGATGTCACGCAAAATTATATTCCATACTTGTCAAAATATTTCATGAGATTTAATGGTCTAACTGAGTGGTGATTGATTTATAAAAATAATAATGTTTATTGAAGAAATGATCCTATTGAATAATGTTGCATATTTATTTAGGTAGTTTCTTTATCTTTAACAATTGATATTTTTTTAACCAATCAGCTATTTCCTTGGTTTTGGTAATGAATCCTCGAAATTATTATAGACGAAAACATAACAGCGTCAATTCTCTACGTAATTATCATTTTCTAGAAGTGTATGAATAAAAGGAGTTAGTTTTCCAAATATTTCTTAATAATATAGTTTAGTACCTATAGTACCTATAGTAATTTCTATTAAAAGAAGCAAAATTTTATGAATAGTTTATTTCATAAGATAGCAGTATAACGATTTGTTAATACGAGTATAGAAAGTTTAAAAAATTATTAAATGCCATGATTATGGGAGTAATTTTTATAATCAAAGTATTTTTACCCAATCACAATTATAGACTTATAGACCCAATTATAGACTAATATTTTTAATGATTAAGACTGAAAATCATCATTACCATCAACCTTCCGAAGCCCACGGCTGAGAAAAAACATCTCACATGGAGAAAACTGAGAGTATGAACCTAATTATCCTTTTATTATTTGGCTGCTAATTCTTGTATATTTTAGGTTGATAATAGATTATTGTCTTTTCGACAAGAGTAAATATATCTTGGTCATCATATTTTATACTATAGACTTAATTAATTGGTAAAAAAGAGATCAAAGTGATCCTGCAATATCGAACCTTTATCGCAACAAATGTGAAAAAGACTATTTGAAAAAAGAAAAAAAAAACTTTTAAAAATATTGAAATAAATGAAAGAAATGTTTTTATATAGTAAAAAAGTCTTTGGAAATCTTTTTCTTAAAATATTTTACGACTGTCATATAGTTTAAAAGTAAGCAACACAATAGATGGAAAATAGTATTGTGATGAATATAATTAATACACGTACAATATAAATAATACATATATACACGTGTGTTTTATATTTTTATGGAATTGGTGTAAATAATACATGAGAAAAGTATACGAAACAATTTGTTTATTATGCAAAAAGCATTTGATTATACGCACATGTGAGGGCGAAGATTACCCAAATACAGTACAATAATGATATTTTAAAACAATCTCCTTCAAATACAAACAGAAGTTTTGTTTATACAATGTCTTAATGTTTTAAACATAGGGACTTTTTAAACAAATTGTAAATTTAAAACCAATCATTAATTTTAAAGTAAATATTCATTCATATCAAACATTTTGAATAATTTAAAAATAATTCAAAAAAACAACATAAACATACTAAGAATTAAATTAATAAGAAAAAATATTTACAACGAAATTTCATTTCAGATGTTTTGGTGTCGTTATTAAATACTACAAAATATCACATCATTTAAATAAACTTTCAATTAATAACAAAATTATAATTATTTGTGATATACAGAGGAACTGCGAAATTAAAAATGTAATAGGAATAATTAAAATTATCACAGTCCAATAAATAACGTGACTCAAATATACTAATATAATTACTTCTATGGATACAACGCAAATTAACTACATAAAGTATAACCATTGATCTAAAATTTATAATTACATATTGCTGTTCGACTCGACTATACTACAGTTAGTTAAAAGAGTTCTATAAATCGTAAGTACCTAAACATTTATGACATTTATATACAGTATCGTTTATTGCATTGAATTACATGATTACAGAAATCTGAAATAAATGACAGTGGACGGAGTGAACCAAATTAACTGATTCGGGAGATATAACACGAAGACAACGAAAAAACATTTCAGTAAGCACTAAATAACAAAATAACAATCACACTTTCTATAATAATATGTGAAGATTCATAATAATTATTTACTTACAGAGTCTTTAAACTTTCTTATTGAAATGTAGCATAGAATTAATGCGAAGAAAGCCAATTTGAGAATGAGATATGAGTTTAAAACGTTAGTTGTAATATTAAGAAGTCACAACCATATATTATTACTTTTATTACACCAACAGCCCTTTAAATACGTTACATTAAAAATAAAACGGGCACATCCATTAAACACTGTTCTATAACTACAGATTTTTCATTTTATACTATTTTATAAACATCGTTTGAGCCTATATTTTAAAAGGAAGACACATTGACTTTAAAAGTTCGAATCTAAATGTAGAAAGTTTTAATTGTAATACGAATTATCGAGATTTGAATAATCGGTTACACGTTTATACTACTAAAACTCTCTACAGCTATTTCTGTAGGAGATGTAAGCGAATATATATGAACATCGACGTACAGATATTAGAGGAATTAAGATGAACACCGAAGAAATTTTATCATTTAAATTCTGTTTAAATATTGAGCGCACATTTAAAAAATCATAATTATTTTTTATAAAAATAATTTTTGAAAATATATGTTACAATATTATTTCACTCGTATTATTATCGTTATAACAATACATTAAGTTGAAAATTAAATTTAAAATTTTGTTTCAATGATCATGTGTCGCTCAAGATTTTAACAATTTTTTTTTCAAATAATTTATTCAATATTAGTTGATAAACACATACATAGTTAATGGATAAACACACTAACACACCAAATGCTAATCTGTCTGTTTATAATAGCACATTAATTACTTTAACTTGATTTTTCTATTGAAGCGTTATTTGTCCCCATAATTATTATTATCTCCCTATTCATGTTATATGTTCTTAATAATATATGTACACGTAACTTAATATTATATATAAATATTCTATTCACAAATTGCCTTTGACGCTAAAAACTTAATAAATAAATTTACATTTTATTAAAGCATAAAATAAAAACAAGTAAATTGAGCTGATAAATTAATTAACGTCTACCTCATCTAAATAACTTGTGGTTTAAATAAATAATTTACAAAGTGTCTTCTATAATTCTTTTATGATATTAAATTAAGATAGTAATAACGTAAGGATTACAAAATATATTTATAGAATATTAGTTATTTAACTACTTAAAACTAAAATTATATTTGACTAATCAATGACTGAATCTAACATTGAAACTAATTTACTACATCTAAGATGAATACATTATGTATAATGAAAATAAATCATTCATTAGGACTAATATTTACATTTTATGGCCACTGATAATTAATTTATTTTAGGCCTATGTTACAAATAAATTGAAGTCCACTCAGTTATAATTATTTACAGAATTATATACAAGTTATTATGTAATCGATTATAATATTTTACAAACAAATATTCAATTGATTAAGAACAGAATATTTGATATAAGGAAAACACAATCACATTTGTTCAATCCTTTCAGAATGATGTTGCTACAATGATAATGTCTACATATATTTATATCTTCAATTTACTACAGACACGACCATCGTTAATATTACCTACACTAGGTACTATAACAGGGTACAGTTAGAGAGAACACATAAATAATATGATTATTACATTAATTAATGATAAACAGTTCTTATTCTTGAGGTAAAAAGATATTATTACTAGTATTAAATTGTTCGTTCTGATCACTTACGGGTGGGTCATATAAATTTCGTTGAGACACTAGGCCCGTCAAGCTGACGTCACATCATTCTGATGGGATATTCAAAGCGACGCTAAATCAGACGCGCGTCTTGATGGAAATGGAACTCGAAGTTGAGCTGAACTTCGCCTTTCCAATCTTTCCGTAGCTTCAGAATCCATGGGATTCCGTCGACAAAAACTACAGAATGCACATGCCAATGTATTCTTAAAGGCATTACGAAAATCTCTATTGAAGTATGCATATATTATCGGATTCAAAGCTGAGTTGAAATATCCAGTCCAAAACATGAGAACATTCACAAATTCTGGATACGTACACGAATCACACAAAGACGTTGATAGGTAGAACAGGAAAAACGGCAGCCAGCAGAGAATAAAAGCGCCCATAATAATACCTAAAGTCCTAGCAGCTTTGTGTTCACGTTTCATTTTTAATATATTCCTATCTTTGGTTGGAGTATTGGCGTTAATATGTAAACCGTTTTTATCACCCACGTCTCTTGAATGCCGGTGCATCAACATAGCGTTTCCGGCTCTCGCGTGCAACGCCTTCTCTTGTCGGTTAGCTTCTTTGAAGATCGCTAGATAAGTAAATACCATTATGGTGCAAGGTATCCAGAACGATATTGAACTAGATATAACTGCATAAGGTTTGTTTACTTTGAACTCGCACTGATTTAATACTCTGGTTTTCAAGTATTCACTCGTTGTATACCATCCCATGAAAATCGGGGCATACGATATTGTTATGGGGCTCAGCCACGTCGCAGCTAACATCACAAAAGCCATCTGAAAAAAAGAACAAACTTTTGACACGTATGTACGTTCCAGTGAACCATAACACGATGTTAAAATTGCGAAAAACGTTTTATTCCTTCAACCTAAATTGGATTTTATCTTCAAACTTTGTAACAAATTAACCGTTTTAATAATATTTGTTTACAAGTACTTATCGTTCCTTTGTGACGATAATAATTTTGTATCCCATTTTACCCTTTGTACTAAATTTAGCCTAATTAAATGGTTTATAAAACAGTTAGGGGAGCTAGTGTCAAACTTATTAGAACAACCTTTATAAACAAACAAAATCCCTTTGAAACCCCTTGGTACATTCAGCTATATTTATTGTGATTTTTAATTAGTATGCGGTAACTATAGGTACTCAAGTTTTATAAATATTCATATGGATTGATTTAGTTTATTTTATACTATAAAAAGAGAACAATAAATATATTTATTGAAATAATGGAACGTCGTTTCAACTTATACATTTGTAGGGAAAATACCATGTTAAACTATTGATTTAAGTGAACTAACTATTCACAATTAAACAAAAATCCTACTTTTATAATGATTTGTTCATAAGTTATGTCATAGAAACTATTATTCCATTTTACTGTTTACCAAATGTTTAAATAACTCCAATTAAAGTAGGTTTATGCTTCGTTAAATCTAATTTACATAACAGTTACGATTGAATTTTAACTGTTCAATTTTTATAATAAATCAACTACCATTAAAACATCGCATGCATTTAAAAAAATGTATCTGATATTATTATTTCTTTCAAACTAACCTTTTTTGTCATTTTTATAGGATATTTTAAAGGCTTGACGATAGCGTAATATCTGTCAACTGATATGCAGCAGAGGTGCAATATCGAGGTTGAAGTGAAATAGACGTCAGAGGAGTTCCACAAGTCACATATGACGGGACCAAATATCCATTCATTGTAATATTGGACGCTGAAGTTAAAAGACATCACCACGACGGCAACAAGAATATCAGCAAACGCTAAAGATACCACAAAGTAGTTTGTTATGACACGAAGTTTTCTGGAAGAAAATAAAACATATATTAGTATTTAGCTTACTTATAAAGTAACAGTTATTAGTGTTAATAACTGAAACAAAACTAAATTCGTCTAACCTGTTGCGCATAACACTGACGATCACCAGCATGTTTCCAAGTACAGCCATGATGACGATAAGGAGCAAAATTGATGTCCGTAGTTTGTACACCCAATCTGGCAACCATTCTTGATCTTCCACGACCGTCAGGTTGCCCGTCTCAATACCGGTAACATTTGCTTGATCCATATGGGGCGGCCTGATGCTTAAAGTATTTATTTTATAAAAATGTGCCAGTAATATTGAAATTGTTGACGAAAAGAAGCACATTCCTATCCACATTATGAAAATATGTATATAAAAAGGTAACTTGGGAACCTGTGGGTAGTAGATGTGACTTTTGCGTTTCGTATTGATTGAATGCTAAAATAATATGACGAATGGAATAGAGACAAATGAGGTTATGATACGAGAAGAATACTAAATTTGTATAATATGTTGTTGTATATAATTTATGTGATTTATTTGTTACAAAAACATTATTACAAATAATCTAACATTATGGACAAGATTCTCAAACATTATGATAAATTACATTTTGTTTTCTTCTAAACATTTGTATTAATTACCTTTATCTTTCCAGTTTGACTCCAGTAATGTTTGTTTTCTTATCACGATCTTCCTCACTCCTTTTACGAAAAACCTTGTCAACGACCATTATCACAATTTACTGTTGAAAAGTTGGATTCACAAAGTTGTTCTTCATCTTTTCTCCTTTCCTTCTGAATGTGTTTCCTTTTTCCTTATATATCTTCAAACTCAACTTCATTATGTTGATATTTCTTCAGGACATTTTTTTACATGTTGAGCTAAAACAATGAAATAAAAAAAGTAAGTAACTTGGACCCTTGTAAAGTCAATTTAAAATATTATGTAACAACAAAATTTTATCCGGATACATACAATAATAAGAAATGTACAGAAACAATATATATTATTTTCAATGGTAAAAATGAAGTTTTGAATTTTTTGGTCACAGTAAAAGTATATTGATTAGAATTTTCAAAACTATTAACAAACCTTTAAGACTCACTTTCGTATGAGTTTTAACATTTGGTTTTCTGTATAGAAGAAAAAATATATACGAAAGTCATATGATATAGGAATCTTATTATGTTAAATAAAATATGACTAATTTGACTTCAGGGCATCGTAAACATTTCGTCAGAATTTAACTGAGTTGTATTATAGTTTGAATTTAAAGACAGAAAATTATCAACCTCATTAGCATTATATTTAAGGTTACAGTAAACGGTACCATTAATATTAAGTATAAATAAACTTTCGTGTTTCTAAACAAATTCTCTCTTATAAAATTCTTTCAAATAATATTTTATTATATAACAAGATGTGGTCTCTTATTTGTCATAATAATTTGTCGTGAATTTTTTATGAACGCTAAAAGTCAACCAATTTAAATTGTATAATTAAACGACTCCTCTCCACTTTATTTATCTAGACCTTCCAAACATTTTTCGTAAAAGCTAACATTAAAGCCATTTTAGAAACGAATTGTGAGGTAGAACTGTTTATAATTTGTATAGTACCTTTTTTATGTTAAAAGAGCAAAATTTACCTAATATATATTTTTATAAAAATAGAATTTGTTAAATGGTATGTAAACCTCTACACAAATTAATTACCGATTTCTATATACACAAAAGCAAATAAATAGTTAACAAATATCTCTACAACATTATACTATTGTATAAGCTGTAATTGAAGATTTTTTCTCCCATTAGAAAAAATATATGTACTATTATTTTAGAAATTCACGAAACTTCGTAGTTGATCGTATCAAAAGTTTCTGTTCCTATGTTTGATCAGAAATATAATATTATTTGTCTATTAAACATAATGTTTTGTCTCAAACTTGTATGTATATCATTTATCGCCAAGTATATTATATCACAAGTATAATGTAATTGTTATAATTTGTCAAGATAAGTAATACAACTAACTGTTCGTAATTGAATTACCACAAACGATTAAAACTAACACGGCATGCGTGTTAAATTATTATACTTGGGAAAAATATGCTTGGTATCATAATAATATTCATATTTAGTATAAGGTCTATAGACTGTATGATCCATAGGAGAAAAAATATGTTCATGTAACAAAACTAAATTAGAAAAAGTATGTGAATTCCTTTTATTATCTCAATAAACTATAAAGTTCATTGCATTTGAGTCTTCAATAAACATACTCAGTACTCACGTCTTTGTAAAAATATAAAAGATTTTTCTATCAGGAAGATTTCTAAAGTGCTTTAAAATAATTTTTCATCATATATTTTTATAATGTATTCCAAATGAAGTTTTAACTAATAAGAGCAGGTCTTAATATAAAATATATAAAAGAATATAATGAAGATATATTCGTGGAATATTCCATAAAAGTTTTGTACATTAAAAAATATATATTGGAATAAGTCTAACATCGTCCTTGTCGTTTTCCTGGGAAATTTATGTTCCTTCAATTAATTTTAGTGAAGTTATTTGGAATAAATTTAACACTTACCTTGAGAATTCGAAATATCATGATAAAAACCTAATACAAATAGCTAGGTGGTGACCAAATGTCTTTTTAATTTTTAATATAACATACATAGCATTTGAAATCTCAAGTATATGAAAACCACAAATATATAATATTTAGATTAAGAAGACATAAAATGACGACTTCATTTTCAACTATTTTATTTATATATTTCCATTACAAATGAATTCATTTATTTGAGCCTCGAATATAAATGCGCAATTTCCCAGCAAGTCATCATTCGGTTTGTAATTTGGAAGCAAACATAGCTTAAGTGTTTCACTCACAGAATAATAATGTAAATGTCATTCAAAGTAAAGGAGACTTGAATGTTAAACTGAACAAAATGTATATACAATAGTAAATAACTTGGAGAAATGGTTAATAAAACAAGACAATGAGTATTATTTCATAGGGAAACATTATCAAAAATAGATTTAGATTGTTGTTTTAATATTATTTATTAACATTACTGTACATTATTGTACATTATTGTACTTGGAAGTTTGTGCCTATCTGAAATACAATTTAATATTTTTTAACAAGGCTTCTAAAACTTAAATAAGATTAGCAATACAATTTCAGCTATATAATAATTATTTGAATATTCAAACTTTTCTATCGTCAAAGAATCTGGATGAAAATTTTATATTCCATCATGCTGTATTTAAAAACGGATTTAGTTTTTAAAAATATGTAGTTATCAACAGGTTTTCGTTAAAAAAATACCATTCCTAACAAATCAAATATATCGTACCTGCTGACATTTAGCTGTGCAAAATATAACGAAATATAAATATTCCTTTTATACGTGAAATGGCTTTTTACTTATTTAAATTGAAAATACTTTTACCTTTGAATATATCGTTGCAAGCCTCTTCGGTGAACCAAAAAATCATCTTTATTTGTTTCATTAATTTTGACTATATAATATATTGCAATACTTACATTTTATTTGAGTATTGAAAAGTAAATAATTTTTTACCAAAAATATTTACGTGGGTGCATAATATTATAAAACTGTCGGATTAAACTGGATTGATAAGAGAAGTCAGTCAGTGGTGGCCTAGTGGTTAAGGGGCCCGCCTCTCATTGCCGAGGGCGC
>DVQO01001342.1:0-10243 GCA_018231785.1 Danaus gilippus
CTTCTATAAATTAACGAATGCCTGGCTGGCCCTGGCTCTTGCTCTATTATAATAAACAGCTGATTAATAAGAAAATAAAGAGATAGGGTGAACTAAATTAGATACAATTAAGAAATTACTCCAAATAGTATGGAACATGATTAGATAAAAGAAATAAAAAGTAACTTAGTAACTTTTAATAAAATTTATTATGATTAGTATTATTCTATTGATAAGTACAAAAAGTTGTAGTTCTAACTAGCAGCAGTATCTCAACTAGCAAGCAGAATAGAATAGCTATAAAAATTATTACAAATAATAATGATGTTCAAAAATAATCAATATTCTAGTCCCAGGTAAAAGAATTATTAAGGAGTTGTTCTAGTCATTTTAATCACGATCGAATTAAGTGATATATAAATTCAAGAACATTTAAGTATTTTTAAGAATAAATGGTATTATCATATTTATGGAAAAGTATATATTTATGTACTCACAGGGTCAACGAAATCCATGTTCAACCCATAACACAATTTTTTAATCCTCGATGTTATTTTATCAATATGCACCTCTTCCATTCGGCCATCTAAAATAACTTTTATAGTTAATAGTCTATCAAACTAATCAGAATAATAACTTAGTTAAAACAACTTACCCCTTTTAAGAACGTATAATTTATTTATTTTTCCAACCATTTTAATAATTATGTTCTATTATAATGATAAAGTATCTAGCTACCCCGCAATTATTTCAGTGTCAATGATTGTTAAAAACAAATCTATAAAATAAACTTCACGAAAACATAAGTAAGGATTCTATTGTATGATAATCACGAGCAACCGCAGGTGTAACTTATATACAATGACAGTGAAAAAAGCGGGAAAATGAAGGATTTTGCACTAAAAAAATTAAACAAACTTAACGGTATATTTTCATGTGTTGCTATTTTACTACATTTATAGTTATACTTTCTTATTACTAATGATTAATTATAATAAGTCATTCTAATACTAGATAATTGGTATTTTTAGCAAAATAAAAAAAATTACTTATTCAAAACTAAGGTGGGAGTTAAATGTTCCTCAGTTTTTATTTTCAAAAATCAAAGTAATGCAAGTACAAAGGCAAAACGGACCTTTTAAAAATTCTGTTTTTCAACATCTATTCTAAAATTACAGTCAAAAAACATCTTTTCATGTTCAAGTAAATGTATTTTAGGAAAGGATAAACAAAAAGTTTTTCATAGACCATGTTTCTTTTTTATTACAAGATACTAAAAGCGTAAATCATGTACAGATATTTTTATTAAAGCTCAGTATGACTTTAAATAAGAAAACTTTAACTTTTATTTCTGGTCAATATAATCAATTCACTATTTTAAAAAATGTATGTTTAATTGGAACAGAAGTAATTTAATTTGAAAATTCAATTTAAGTAATAATCTATATACATTAAAAAAGACGTGAGGCACTAGGAGACTGCCGCGATAAAGCGTTAAATCGATAGAAGCTAATCAATAGCTTAAAAATACAGAAGAATATGATCTTAATTTGCTACACTGTTTTTGTTAGCACTGCCTTATAAATTTAGATATAAGATATAACAGAGTAAAAAACTCCGTTAAAATCAAGTCTGTCATTGCTACCAGACTTTTAAGATTTTAACTTTAGTTTCAAAAAGTCAAATTTTGAAACCTAAATATTATGTCGAATATGGAATGCTCATTATCCCGTATTAAATTTTTGATTCATGTGTTTCCGTATTGATAATCAATAGATCAGTTTTTTGACGTTACTAGTTTTGTTCTTATCAGGAATAGAGCTTTATGTTTGATAAAATATTTTAGTTATGACTAGAAGTATAAAAAATGAAGTTAAACCAAAATATAGAAAGACAAAATTACGACTACCAATCCTTTGTGATAGGGCTAAGTCTTGCAATATCATCGAGCATATTTATTGGGTCTAGTTTTATTATAAAAAAAATAGCTTTGAAGCGTATGAATGCTCAGGGAAACATTAGAGCGTCTGCAGGAGGGTATGGATACTTGAAACAATGGCTGTGGTGGCTTGGACTCATTACAAGTATGATGAAAACTTAAAAAAAAATAAGTTGCAATATGTATGCTTATAATAATATTATTTACAGTGGGTGCAGGAGAGGCTGCCAATTTAATAGCATATGCATTTGCACCAGCGGCTCTTGTAACTCCTTTGGGTGCTTTAAGTGTACTTGTGGCTGCGGTGCTTTCAAGTAAATTACTCAATGAAAAACTGTATTTCCTTGGAAAGGTTTAGTATATTTACTGTCAATGTCACACAATAATGAGTTAATTAAGTTAAAATTAATATTAATAATATTTTTGTTTCAGCTTGGATGTTTCCTATGTCTTCTGGGTTCAGTTATATTTGTCACGTTCTCACCAAAACATGAGGAAATCACTAGTTTTGCTGAACTATCAGACAAAATGACAAACTACACCTTTGTATATTATGTTATAACTATAATATTGATGTCTGTCATTGTTAAGATGGTTTTTGTACCTCGTTTCGGTAATACCAATGTGATTGTGTATTTATTGATTTGTTCTGCAATAGGGAGCTTAACTGTTGTGTGTTGTAAAGGAGTTGCACTGGCCATTAAAGAAACCATAAATAGCAATGTGAATAATATATCTACATTTTTATTTTGGTTACTCTTAGGTTCCTCTATAGCTTGTATAATGATACAAATGGTTTATTTGAACAAAGCAATAGATATATTCAGTACAAACATAGTCACACCCATTTATTATGTAATGTTTACTGTGTTAGTCATTATGTCTTCTGGAATTTTATTTAAGGAGTGGGAACACATGAAGGTAGAAGATATATTAGGTTGTTTCATTGGTTTTCTTATTCTTATGATGGCTGTTTTTTTGCTTAATATTGTAAAAGAAACGCAATATAATTCAAATAATATTGATGTACATTAATTAAGATAGATTAACATTTAAAATTCTATGTTCTAGTACTATTAAGTTATTCTATTTGTATTGTTATGAAAATAATAAGTATTTTCTTACAAGAAATTGTTTATTTTTCATAAGTCTAATAGGAATACATTAATTTTTACAAGAATTACCTCACCTTACAAGGTAAGTTGTTTCAAAAGTAACATTTTTACATTAAAAAAGAAACATGCCATAAATTTTTGATATTTTAACTTACCATATTAAATATGTCAACAGAGAAGACAGGATAACATAAAAAAAAATATAAAAAAGCCCAACAGAAAATATGTGGATACAATTCATAAGCAATAAATATTATCATAAATAAACAGTGACAGAGTGATATATAAATGTTCTACATACAGGGCATGTGCGTTGGTAGTCATACAACCTCATGCAACATTCAGTACAGAGACACACATGTCGACAGGGTAGTGTCAAGACACACTTCTGACGTTCCTGGCATATAACACATAAAGCATCTGCACCATTCGGATCATCAGGGTTGTCCAATACATTAATATCCCTAGACACAATAGGCTGACCACCAACCAATTGACTTATAATACGCCCTTCTGGATCAGTGAAGTAGTTATAAATGGTGTAGTATAAATACATTATCTTTCTCAAAGTTATCCAATAAACATTGGTTATTTGATATTGAATAGTTGATCTAAAATGTATACAGGAACGAGTTATAATGATGGCTGTGATCAAGCCCATGAATGATTCCAAAGGCACATCAGATAAAAAATTCGTTACTCTAAGCAATTCCATATATCCATTGATAACATTACTAACTACTAAATCTTTAACATACACAATACAGGTCTTTAAAATTAAGGGCAAATGCACAGGCACAAATGTAAGCAAAAGCCACAATGTATCACCAAAAAATATTAATGTCTTTTTCAAAATCAACAGAACGTCACGACAAACAATAAACACTGCACCAAACGTCCACTTTATACTGCTTAAGATTGTACTAAGTTTAAATATTAAATCCTCGTAAGAGCTAAATAAAATATTCTGAAGGTGCGAACTTTGTCCATATATTGCATCGAACATTTCGTTTGCCATATTAGGCAATTGTTCCGTAAAAATATTTTTATTATCTTCATAAATTATTTGAAAAAATAAAAGTACACTTCCAACACTTTTTATAATTATAGTTGATATATTTGTTACTAATACAACTATCACCTGACCCACAGCAGACGTAAGAACAATAAAATTCTGGATCAGTGAAGCTATCAGGTTGACAACTTGGGCTAAATATACAATCATCTTTAAACATATTTTAATTTAATAACTTTGTCTTCTGTAACTGACCATAATAGTTTGATTTTGACATTTTATGTTTATATTTGTATAAATGTCAATGTGGTCGAATTCTTTATACACAAAGTTTTATAAGAGTTAATACAAAAACGAGAGTTAAAAATTTCTAAGAAAAGTAATATTAGAAAAACGTTATAAATAATTTATTCATATTTAACTACAAGAATGAAAACAGAAAATCATATTTATCTCAATTCAATTGTTCAATACCATAATTACATGATTTTCGCTATTGAACAAATACGAACAGGATCAGAAACATTCAATATTTTTGAACTACTAAAAATAATTAAATTAAGTTATAAGAATATTAAATAAATGAATAAGTGTAATTGAATGACTAAGTTATAAAAGGCAAACTGAAACTGAACTTAGCAAATTAGGTTTAAATTTAAACTAACCAGATTCTAATTTATTCAAGTTTAGTTTTAAACAATAGTATTAATTAAAAAGTTAAAATTACATTTCAAAATTAAATAATAATCAAAAATATTGTTCTTTTTTTTCGCTCCGCACAAATATTTTTTTACACCATTACCTGGATGATGGTTGATCTAATTGAATTCTTTTCTTTAAAATGTTAAGTTAATTTTGTTTAACTAGCTGTAAAGAATCAACCTAGATGCAATTAAATCTTCTTGTAATTATTCTATATATTATTATTAACTTATATAAAATGTGTCTCCAGTAGCCTTTTTTTATCTTCTTTTTAACGATCCATATTTTTTTAAATAATTCCATTAAAACGATGATTAATTGCAAACTACCTTAAATGCCTTTGTCCAACACAAAGGTTCTCTACCTTACCATTATCAAAACTATGTATTATTTTCAGTTGCTCGTTATCGTGGATCTTAACTTTAAAAATGTCGTAATAAGAGGCGGTAGGTTTATATGTTTAATGAGCTACTATAATTTTATTAACATAAACCCAAAATGATACATCTCAAGAATATGATTTCTATAATAAAGGTATCTCGAAAAAATTTTACTAATTTAAGGTTTTTATTTTATTTATTTTGGAAAAAGTGGCAAACGAGCAGACGACCTACTTGATGGTCACTATTCACCGTCGCACATGGACATCTGCAACAGAGATTGTTACAAATGCGTTGCCAATCTTAGTTGTTGCAGGGTGGGAATAAGGAAATGGTAGGTAAGGAGAATTAAGGGTAACCGGCTCTCTTACTCATCGGACGAAACGCCTTCAAAAATGAGTTCATTACGCCGATCTTCTGTCAGAGGGTGGTACTACCCCGTTGAGCCAGCCCCTGTTTGAGCTGTGTTTACTTGACCACTGCCAGGCTCTACCACCATTTGAAACTTTTATCTAAATTCTTAGTTTTATGTTCAAAAATTTATTGATTACTGGTGAATATTAAAACTTTATCGTCTTTATGGTGTCTACCTGAAGGACCATCGTCAACTTTTACTTAAATGGCCCAAAACTTCTAAAGGGTTTCTTTTCTTAGCTCCCGTGGCTTGGTATTCAGTAAAACAAATCGTAAGTATCTAAAAAAATATTTTGTACAGACAAACATGTATTTCAAAATTTCATTGATTATTGCTACAAATAACTCCAAGGAAGACTAGATGATCCATATTTATTTTTTATTGTTTTCTCAATTGTTATACATGAACTTTTTATGTATATGACGTTTCTGTTATATACTTTCTCTATTTGGGATCTGATTAACTCAAATATAAGATATGTATTACCATGCCAATACCTTATACTACAAAAATAATAATTTTTAACTTAAGCTTATGTTACAAACCATTATTTTTTACTTTATTGTTAATCTGAGAACTGATTTATTAAACGCAAATGTCATCCACGAAACAAAATGTCAACGTCAGCAATTCTAGTTCTCAATCTTAATTAGGGGAATAGAATTTTAGTTTCTCATATCAGTCTCAAGTTTTATTGTTTGAATAAATCATTTGTCTTTGAGAAGTATGATAACATTTATTTATAAAAAATATTTTTTGCATACTGATTACATTGTAATGATTAAATTACATGTTTAGGTTCCAAAGTTTTGTTACATCAGTTCGTAAGTGGTGTTGTATTATAAGTGAAGGGGCTACTTCCTAATAAGATTTAAGTCAATAATGCAATGCTCCCTCGTCGTCGAAACGTTGGAGTGTCGGATAAGACACCACTTTTACAAGAAGAATTAATACCCTACGATAAACTCAACAAAAACGGACATATTTACCAGCAAACATTTACTGATAAGCAGCGAGAGAACTACTCTGTACCAGATACTTCGTTCGACTTTCTTGAGGAATTTGTATTTGAAGCAGTGATGGCTGCTAGAGATAGGACTCAAGAATTTGCGTCAACAGTTAGAAGTCTTCAAGGTCGAACGTTTGCTCGGCCTATAATAAAAGATGAAAAAAAAGCTGCAATGCTCGCAACATATTCTCAATTTATGAGTATGGCAAAAGTTATAAGTAAAAACATAACAAGCACCTACACCAAACTTGAAAAGCTTGCCTTATGTATGTATAAACAAATCTTTTATTTTAAAACTCATTCAGAACTATTTGATTTTACAATACAATCATGTTCCATAATATTGATTTGTTCAATATAAGGTTCAAATTAAATTCCAGTTATCTCTTCTATTTACAGTGGCAAAAAAGAAGTCTCTATTTGACGATCGGCCTATGGAAATCCATGAGCTAACATATATCATAAAAGGAGATTTGAACTCCCTGAATCAGCAGATAGCAAGACTCGGGGAAATGCCTAGAGGACGGAGGAGCATGCATAGTCATTCCTCAAGTGTAGTCCTAGCACTACAGTCAAGACTTGCATCCATGAGTAACCAGTTTAAACAGGTATATTTATTTATAAAAGAGTTCACAAAATAGCAGTTTGTTCTATTGATACTAATTATATATATTTGTTATAGGTACTTGAAGTAAGGTCTGAAAATCTTAAGCATCAAAATAATAGACGCACACAATTTTCTGCATCTGCTCCAGTGGTAAAAGAAGTTCCATCCTTATTGCAACCAGATGAAGTTAGTATAGACTTAGGGGATAGCTCACCTCTTCAAAGCCAACAATTGGCATTAAGGGATGATACGGATTCCTACGTGCAACAAAGAGCAGAAACTATGCATAACATTGAGAGTACTATTGTAGAGTTGGGTGGAATTTTCCAACAATTAGCTCACATGGTCAAAGAACAGGATGAGGCTATAGGCAGGATAGATGCCAACATACAAGAAGCTGAAATGAATGTTGAAGCTGGCCATAGAGAAATAATGAAGTATTTCCAAAACATAACAGGCAATAGAGCACTCATGTTTAAAGTTTTTGGTGTATTAATTTTCTTTTTCATATTCTTTGTTGTATTCTTGGCTTAAGTTTGATTTTCAGCCACATAAAAAAATACTTAAAGCATTTCAAAAATTGATTTTTAAAATTATTATGATTAATGTAAATTTCTTTTTAAATATTCAGTGTTCTTTTAACATGATGGTGTAATGCAAAATAGATATTTGATTTACTTTTCATATTAAAGTATTGCCAGTTCTAATAATGACTTGAATAAACTTCATCCTTTTATTTTTTGTTTTTAATTTAATGGACACATGTTTATTATATTAGAAAAATTATAAATTTATTTTTATTTTGTGTATTTCAAATAAGTTTTAAGACACAACATATATTGATAACTTTGTTCATACTATGTACATATAAAGGGAATGTGTAAAATATTCTATAAATATATTATTAATTTTATTTGTGAGAATTATATATTGGTGCAGTAAATTTATTGATTAGGATATTTTGTTTTATTGTCTATAAGAATAATTAAATTACTCCCATGGAAATTAAACTATTTTAATTACTGGTCATCAATATTAAAAAAAGTGTTATTTTATTAAAACATATATTATCAGATCAGTTATGCATTCTACAAAATTGTGTGACGAGAAATTAAAATTATGACAATCAACAGATTAAGAATCATTAGGATATCAAAAATGAATATATTCCACACAGCTTATACTTATATTATACTGAACAGACATTTGTACTTAAATAGACATAATTTGTTCAGTTAATTTTACAAATCTTATATTATTTACACAATACACCTATTATAACCATATGTAGCTATTACATATACAAGTATATATAAAATAAAGTTTTCCATTCACTATGTAAATGTTTACAAAAATTCATCACACCAATCTTTCAAACATTGGTAGCAGTCAGCAGATTGTTTGGAATTAGCACTGCATGTCTCCTTCATCCATTCTTGAAATAATTCCTTGTCCTTTTTCAATACTAAAAATTGACCCAATACAACATAAGCCTGAAAAGAAAAGTTGTTATCACTCAAATGTAGCGATTACGCTATAAAAGTTTATAACGAGTGACTCATTCCACCAGCGTCATCTATTGTATATTATATTTTGGTTCTTGAGTTTTGTACGAGTTATGATAGTTATAAATTTATTAATAGGTATTTCGTGTATAAACATGGTAACTAAGCAGTAAGAAGTTATTATAGGAAACCGAAAATTATATGCATACTATGTAACCTATTTACTAGTCAACAAGTATCTTATTTCGCGCCATCTGAATAGTAACATCTTTGTTAGACAGTTAGCGTATAAATCAATGTGTAAAAATTTAAAAAGACTTCACAAACAAAATATAGAGTGTAAATAATTACAAACACAAAATACAAACTTTATCAAAGCCAGCGGTTTCTAGACGCTTTCCAAGCACTTCACCAACACCAGCTAAATCTGTAACAGGCTTTTCACCCATAGGTTCCGCAACAAAGTTGCGATGTTTTTGGGAGGTACTCGACATTTTATATTATTTAAATCAAATTTATCACAAAAAAAAACAAATATCGCAAAACGCGAGTTTAAGGAAATCGGTATAAATTATTCTTGCTTTCAAACTTTAATTACATAGCATTCTGTCACAGACTATACTGATATCTATAACAGTTGTGTTTTTATTGTGAATACTCATTATAAAGGATCGATAAATAGTTTTCAATGACCTAAATTGATTATGAGTAATTTCCAAAATAAAACCTTGAAAACAAGATTATTCTCATTGCGACCCTGACTTTTAATTTAAATTATAATCAAGAAGAAATATATTTATCAACAAAGCTGTTTCCAATTTTAGTAAAACATACACTTTAAATTTGATATAGTGTTAACAATGTTATTCTTATTACGATTATAATTATTATAGCACGCAAAAATATAAACTTTTAATATTTATTTCAGTAGCTGAAAACTAAATTTTGTATACTCTTATGTATCTGTATCTATAGCAGTACTCGTACACTACACGATAACTGACAGATGCATTAGCATATCGGTAACACTTGACAGAACTTACAAGTTACTGATTAGTCGAATTGATTGAAAATACAGTCGGACTGTGTAGAACATAGGCTTGTTGAATTATTTTTTGTCTAATCTCACTTGCCTAATGCATCTAACGACAAAATTCGTATACAATAGTTATAACGAAATAATATATACATATTGAGTTGCTAAACTCAATATTCTAAGAAGTATTAGTATTCATGCATAATGGTAACAAAATTTTTTTTTTTTTTTTATTATCAAATTAGCAAAGGACTAAATTAATGATGAATTTAAGGATACTCCTGGCTCTGGTACTAGTTCACCAGGCCTTATGAGCACTGGACCTTTGCTCCCGCCGCCAATGCTCGGCGGATTGCCGCCTCCCATGCCGCCGGCGGTAGCGATGCCACCAGTTCCCGGTATGCCGCCGAATATGCCACTACCTCCGCCGATGGGTTTTCCACCTATGATGGCACCGTTTTCGATGCCTCCACCAGGATTTCCCCCTTTTAAACCAGTAGGTATCCTTTGTACAGTAAATATTCCAATTTTAAATGCTTTG
>DVQO01001343.1:0-10241 GCA_018231785.1 Danaus gilippus
TAAACTGAAACCCAGAGTGGCGCATCTATTTCTAATATAGTGTATTATCTATGGTATTGTATGGAAAATATTTCCGTTATACAAAACGAAATAGATCATTCTTGAAACTATTTATTGTATGGAATAAATGCACCGAATAGTTGTGCACACCGCCGCTGGGTCTATAGCGGCGCTAGCAGTTAGCAGCGAACTATCGAAAATATTCGTTTTTACGTCGATAGATGGCACTTTTAATAATTTTATCAAATCCAGAATCAAATGACATTTTAAATATCTGTAATCATTTGTCTTCTGTAATATAAGATTAAAAGAATGTAAATAAGAATTAAACAATATCGGTTTAGTTGTTGTATGGGCACTGTAATGTAAGCAGTGCTTATTTGCATCTATGGTTTGCAAACAATTCATTCCCAGAACATTTTTTGAAGCCTGCCCTAATACGTACGTATCAAATTGGTGTAGGTAGAGAGAGGAGCTTGGACGGTGGAGGTAAGCGTTTAACGCGTTAGGTAAGGGCCTCTTAAACCAGTAACTGGGTCGCAAGTCCCAGGCACTGTTGCAGTTCGTCTCCCTGTAATGCGATGGCTCGGCACCCGCACGGTGAATACATGATATGATAAGAAGTTTCGTCTCGTAGACAGAACACGTCGCATTTTTGTAATTAAAACAAAAGGTTACAAAAGGAAACAAGTTCAAATACAAAAATCAGTTTATTCGATGGAATTTGGAAAAAAATACAAAGAGTCTAAGGCAGACCTCGCGCTAGCTTTGAGCTTTGCACAACCATCAGGACGTACCGCTTACACATACATTGGCAACTTGTGATATGACTTACAATTTTGTTCGATGGAACGACGGTACAAAAGTACACTGAGACTTGGCACAAAAAATAATTATACTATCCGAGATAAAAGTCACTTAATACCCTGCGGGACTGACAAGATTCAAAGTAACTGACGGTATACTTAAAAAAATAACTAAACTATTTAAAGTAAATATTAATAATTAACGACTAACATAAAAACTAACCCCTAGAGATTTAAAACTAATACTGAAACACCGGACTCGACTTGCACACACACAGACGCACGCACGCGCACACACACATACGCACACACATACACCTACCACGAGGTACTAGCTTTACACTTAGATTTTTTTTCTGTTTTTTATATATTTTTTAACAACGCACTGTACAAACAACGGAGGATTACATACTCAGTACACGGACACTTACCACCTAGAGTTCGGGTCGAAAACATTGGGCGGAATAAAGGTCACATAATATGAGAGATATACATACATCTATATACGACTATAAGGAGTATACAAAATTTAGAAACATTAAATTTACCCTTCACTACAGCGAACACGCTCACGGGGACCCGGAATTGACTTGACTGGACCACCAGCCGCGGGCCACGGAACACTTGGAATATTGAAAAATAAAAACATTTCTATCAACGGGAGTCTCGTTTCCTCAGTGGAGATGGTCACTATGAGCGTGTTCGCTTCCTTCCAACGCGGTGGCGGCGGACGATAACTTTCAAAATTGCAAAATTGCGTCCGAATCACAGCCAAAACTTTTATAAACCTTCCAAAAATATCATCTGAAAAAATTTTGCACAGCACGAAAACATCGACACGCACGCTAACAATAGAGAGTCACAAGCGAATATAATATACACGTAACATACGAGCGACTTACAGAGAGGCGAGGGTCAGAGGGGACGGCCATATATACGAGGAGACCAGCTCGCCCCTCGCGCAGATGACGAGACCGGCACCTGGAGTCAAGGACTCGCCCAGAGGACAGGAGCACGACATGCGGACACGACACGACACGGGGACGGGGACGGGACCTACATACACTTAACAACTGTACAATGAATACTGACTACAGTCTTCGTCTCCATTTTGAGCAATTAATTGTTAGTTGAACCGAGTCGACCCGGCGCCGACCCGGAACGAGGCTGTTACCGGCACAAGCTATAATGACACGCAAGGAATGATTCACAGCGCCTTACCTCTAGTGTATATTCCAAACCCTGCATCGATACCTGGAAAACCCTGTCGACCTAGCAATATGCAGCACCGATGAACACTTAGAGACGGCCACCAATAAGGGTGACCTCTGAGATATGTCACAGAGAGGAGACGCGGGGACGCGGGCACTAACATACAGCTTAATTAAGTACATCGAGATACTGACGGAGACACGGACGACGGACACAACACACACATACACACACACACATCCTCCCCCTGCGACTAAGGGCTTCACCGGCTGGTCACTATCAGTCTTTAGTGTCATTGACAGAGAGACGAAGGATACTGACTCTGTATTACAAAACCTTACATGAGGACATCCACCTCGTCAGAGTTACCAGTCGCTGGTTCCATTCAAAATGTCACCGTCAAAAGATATGTCAGAAACCTTATAGGATACATGTTGGGTCGTCGGGTGTGACCTGGAGCTGCTCCAGGGTCACGAGGTGTGAGGTTGGTCGCGGTCGTCTACTTGTGTTCCTGGTGGTGGAGGGGAGCAGGCGGCGCGTGCGGGGCGTGCGGCGCGGGGGGCGCGGGGGCGGCCGGGGGAGGCGCCGGGCCCAGGCCGTGAGGCGGCGGGGCGAACTGCGGCGGGTAGAACGGCTGCACCGGCGCGTACTCCACGCCCTCCTCGTAGGGCACGTAGCCCATGCCGCCCATACCGCCCATGCCGCTCATCATGCCCATCATAGCTGGAAATATGCGAACATTTGTTAGATTCTATTTCAAGTTATGACAATTGTTAAAAATTTAGTTTGAGAAGGGCAAGCGAACCTAGCATCCACACTATCTGAAACCCTGGAAACTTTAATGGGAAACTACCAGCCTATAGACTTGTGCTTTATCTTGATTTAGATGTTTGCTCTAGATGTCTCAAAAAGTAATATAATTTTAAAATCATAAAAATTACAACATTTAAACATATTCGTTGGATATTTGATATTCATTGTACTAGTAACGCCATCTGTTAGAATTGTTAGATAACTATACAGTAAACATCAGTGTAACACAATTACCCTCAACACTAATAATAGTTATTTATTTCCTTAACACCACAGCTCACTAAGAATGATCTTATAAAATAGTGACTTCCTGACATCCGCTATATTCAAATGACGTCAGAATAAAAACAAATTAATTTAATTCAGAGTTATTTCGTCGTGAAACAGATAAACTATTAGATTGGAGTAACAGCATGTTTTTAAGTGAAGTAATTATATGTTTTGAAGTAAATATTATTTACTAAAAACCCACAATTATAATGTATATAAAAAGCCTACAACAATATAAAAAGACCTCATAACACTCAGCTCTTGACAAATTTTAAATCAAACACTATTTCCCATTGAACTGTTGCCTGCAACTAACCCTCTGCCTGACCTCTCCCCAGACACCTTTCATCCATCCAATACCAATAGAGCTTCAGAGAAATTCAAATTCATCAATGTGTCCTTGGACATTGTAAACTGTTTCATGTTATAACAACAATGTTTTTCATAAAAGAGCCCATTTTTAATGTTTCCAGAGCACCATCTATTATTAATATCAGTTTCATATACATTGTCATTGCATTGCATTTAATTAATTCATTAATGATTCATTTTTACATTTAATTTTGTATAGTTTGTTATGTTACAACATTATCACAATGCTATTAAATCTGTCATTAAAAAAGATCAAGAAATCATGGCTAGTTCTGGCATTTATTGATATATTTATCTGGTTCATTGCCAAACAGATAAAACGAAGATTTTTACATTTACATATATTTACCAAGAATTCTACATATACCCACCAGGCTCAGAATCGATGGGGTAATAGGGAACGGAGTACAGCGGCGGAGGGTACAGGTAGGGGAAAGGAACCAAGGGCTCCACGCACTCGTCGCCCAGACCCACACCCACGCCCACGCCACCGACGCCGCCTGCGGCCATGCCGCCCATATACTGCACGCGACCGTCCACGTGCGAGTTGCGACTAAGGAATGACAGTTAATATATTGTTTTTGTAGTTTTTAAATAACTGGGGCTTGAGTTACTGTAAATTACTCATTACACTTGCGTTAACTGAAACAATTTATTGTTACACCTCATACAAGTAAGAAAAGTATTCAGTGGATACTTGATTTAGGTTTATTTTCATGTACAAAGTAACTAAACCAAGGTGTTATAAATACTGACCGGTTGTTGGGACCCTTGTTAGGCATGCTGTTGTTGTTGTGGCCCTTGTTCTGATTCCCGTCCTGGTTGTTGTTGCGTTTGAACCTACACACGGAAATAATGACATCCAATATATATATATACTTATATGGTACATTGCCGAATGATTAAGACACACATATAGTGGAAGTGGAGCTGACCTCGGTCCAACGAGTGGTCTCTGCGGGTTCCCCTTGAGCGGCGGCGGCTTGTCCTTCTTGTGATCGAGCGAGACGGCGGCCATATCCTGGGCCAGGTCCCGCGGCGAGTAGTGTCTGTGGGCCGGCGGCTGAGGCGGCTGGGCCGGCGGCTGAGGCGCTCCGTACGCCGCCCAGACGCACTCCACACCTACGTTAAAGTAGAACCGCAGAGTGGCCATGTCGTTCATGGGCAGGTCGGCACCGCTGGGCTGCAGGCTCTTGTAGGCGTGCGGATTTACGCCGGGCGGAGGAGGAGGAGGCGCGTGGGGCGCGCACCATACCACGGACTTCATCCCGCACCCGTACGGGGCGCAGTAACCCACACCGCCCACGCCCACGCCGCCCACACCGCCTACGCCCACCGGAGGAACGGATGGCATCGCACCTATGAATACAAAACAATTAAACTATTTTTTTCGTGACGTTACTTATTCAGGGAGTGGTTCCGTAAAATACGTGTCTTATACAGAACTAAATATATTGGAGTACTTTCCGTCCTTCAACTCTTACAGGTTGAGTTCGGTATAGGTTTCAGACAGGAAGTATTGTATGCTTAATATTATAAATAAGTTAACTAGCCGTCAGCGCCATCTATAGTGTGTGACACGACTTCATGCTGTGTACAAGTATCATAACGTATATGTTATTCTCACGTCTAACTTACGTTGGGGGAAATTTTCATCCAAGTCCGTTCAATATATATTACAGACGCTCTCGAGAATCTATTCATTTGTATAGTATAAGTTGGTCTCACCGTTGTATGCGTGCTGGTAGGCGGGCGCGGCGGGAGTGGAGGCGCGCGCGTGAGACACCAGCTCGCCGCTGGGAGCCTGCTGCAGCACACACACGGTTAAGACATATAACACGGCGCACTCGACATACTGTCATAAATAAACTATCAATCAATACCTCCTAATTTCAGACGTATTAATTTTGAAGGTTATTTTAAACATTTCAGACACTTACTTGTTCCATATCCTACTGACTACTGACAAACGCACAAAAAACTTCTATTACAGAATATACCACTATTGATATACAGAGAATGCAGCACTCGGTCAACACTGACTGATTACTAATAAGCACTCAATAATATTAAGCTCATGTATTAATGAAGACCATTAGTTAATCAACTATAGAACATCATTATAAAACCTGATTGTGTATCAATCATTAACAATGAGCCATCATTAGTTTGTGGGGCCCGGGCTGGGTACATCATGTACAACAACAACAACAAGGTCTGTTGTTACCTGATGGCTGTTGTCGCCGGTCCCGTTGTTGTGGGGCATGTCGTGGGGCGGAGCGCCCGCCGGCCGGCAGTCCACCATCAGGGGAAGTGCTTTTACTTCAACCTGAAATGATAAATCTCTATAGCAATGACTGACACCACTCACACTGACCCCAAACTAATTACCGTCTTACTTACACATTAGTAGGTTGACTAAAGTTTAAATTAGTTTCTAAAACACTGAATATACACACAAACTACAAATAAATTGTGCACAATAAACAACCAGCGGCCATCACCACTGAGGGTACGAGTGTTCATAGTCGTGTGACACAATTTATTATTTATTACCACCACAACACAACTACATACAACTACTACTAGGGCACTACGATAGCCACGATATGGATTTAAGAGCATCTCACTTGTTTGGCGAAGATAATAGAGTTCAGGTAATAAGAAAAAAAACACTCGATGGATAATAAATGTTTATTGTGACAAAAGATAAACAAGTGACATGCTTGGAGACTGTCGGACCTAACTACCGCTAGCTAACTAACAGGCATCGGTTGGAAATTGATATAGTCCGTGTGCGGGTAGCTGTAGACGCCCTGACAGTACAGGGGCAACTCGTGACCCTCGCCCTCCTTGTTGCTCCCGGACTCTCTCTGACCCTTATCCGGCTCCTCCTTCGTCTTCTTGGCCCTCAATCCTTGCTTTCGTGTGATATTGCCTGATATGGAATGATAAACAGCTTTGCATGATACCGAGAGGACGGCTCCAAAATTGTATGATTCGTATGAATAAGACATGCAGTCGACCGAGGGCTCGGTTACTGACTATGTCGGAGATGATAATAGTGCACTAAGGGTGTCGCTAGCATGACCCATAGAAATAATAAAATGGTCGACTAAGTAGTGTAACGATAGAGAGGCGAGTGGCGCACCTATTTGCTGCAACATTTGGCTCAAGTTAAGTATCTGGGAGTTGGTGCGAGAGTATCTATAAGGAGGTGCCCAGGGTTTGATCTGCTCTACCGGCAGCGGCTCGAGCCGGTCGTAGTCCACGAGCCTCTTCTCGCCCAGCTCCTCCACGAACACCAGACAGGGTCCGTCGGGCCGCATCTCCTGTATGTGGCAGTGGTAGGGCGCGGACTGGTCGGCGTCCAGCTTACACAGACACTTGACGCCCACTTGCAGGGTGCTACCGTCGCAGTACCTCGCGCCGTAGCGGAGCTCTGCAAACATAGCGGCCGTCACTAGTGACCTAACAACGTCTATATACGACAGACCTACCTCTGCGCAGCTCGCTCCACACGTCGAACTCTATGTTGCGATATATGTCGGGGTCCAGAGCCTTGGCCACCTTGTAGGGGAAGGGCGTGATGCCGTTCTCCAACAGGTCCTTGGCGCTGTTCACATTCAGACAGTTCATGCACACGTTCTCGAGCTGGATGAGGCTTCGGTTGAACACGAAGATGCTCAGAGACTCCTTGAGCAGGCTGGCCCTCTCCAGGTCTTGGGTGTGGTGTTTACACTTGAGGGCCAGCGCATTATTATTTCTGTCCTTGTCGTCCTCGCTCGGCGCCTCTATAAAGATCTTCGCTCTCTCTTTTTGTTTTTTGCGTCGTTCGACATTTTCCGACATGAAATATTCTATGTGGTTAGTTGGGACCTTATCGTGTAGCATTTTATCTACGGCGTACGGGAGGTCTTTTAGCTGGTACACCCCGTCATATAGTATCTCATAAACCAATGCTACAAACAGTGACAACTTTGAGTTTCTGCTCTCATATGAATAAATAAATAAGTATATTGTTCTTACCATTTGTATCAAATGTTGTAAGCATTAAATAAAAATAAAATTATTTAATAACGTAGTACACAGTAAAAGATTCCTACTTTTCATTTAAAATGTTTTGCATTCACCCGTCCACATACATTCTTTGTTCCAAACCGAAGATTATATAACAATACAGAAATTTCATCATTATAAGAATTAATTCTTTGAATACAACACAATAATTAATATTCTAAAAGAGTTGTATCTATATTAATAAAATCTTCATTTATAATATTCCATTGTGAGATTGTTTAATCAAATATACACACATTCAGACAGAATTCTTTGAGAGGGATTTTAAAGGGACAAAAGATCACTTACACTGACAGAAAGATGATGCATTAATGAAATCTTTAGTGTAAACAGCATCAAAATGTTTAGTGTCGGGGGAGTAGAACAGGTAAGTGGTGTTGCCATAGCCGTTACAGACTTTAGTCTGAGGACCCTTGTTAGCTTCAAATATAACAAAGTCACGTCTGGAAATGTTTAAAGCAGCTTTGTATGTGTGTACATGTATAATGTATATATTAATTCCTTATTAATCACAAGTGATGTGTCAAGAATTACCTTCAGAAATTTTGCTTTGTAAAGGTTGATCAAAATAGTAATAGAAACATAACTTATAATCGTTTTCAATATTTGTGTCTTAATTGTATTTCATTATGATGATCACTTCTATTTTGTAAGAGTGGAAAAAGTTGGTAAATAAAATAACATTACTAAGCTTACCTATAAAGATGGCTCATGGCCGATATCTCAATGGGACCACCCCATTCTGATGGGTTAGACATCTCTTTAAGGTAATTGTCAAATGGACAAGACAATGACTATAAACAAAACATAACATTTTATATAATATGAGACAGTAATTTAAAGCCAATATGTATTGAAAGGAGATTGAATACACCCTACCCCTTCAAAGAGATGGCGATGAGCGGCCATGAACTGAACGCAGTCCAGGCGCACTTTATGAAAATATCTCTGAGTGTTATAAACGTTTTCGGACACGGCTCTAAACAGACAACTGGAGTCGCGGGCCGTATGCTTACGAAAAAAACCCATTTCATCGAGCCAACGGTCCGGCTCAGAAGAACGTTTATGTATTTTCCACGGCCCGCGGCATCGGATCGGGGAAGGCGACATTGTTAAACACTGCTAACGATCTGAAGGTAAACAAAAACAAATAATTCTACTCGACTATCAGAAATTAACAAGTCAATAACAAAAGAAATAGTCGCATGTAACATAGAATTATTAATCCGTCATTGATCCGCAACACCATATCGTAGCTAAACTGCAGAATGCAAATGGTTGTTTTGCTGTCTACGATACACAAACACGTGCAGATATAATAGCACATACGATGCGATATATTGATATGAAAGCACTTACCGAAATAATTGACTCCAACAGTCAGCATCAGTATTAAACTTTTAGAAAGAAATTCGATATTTTAGAAATACCGACTGAGAAAAAACTGCACGTGCCAAAACCAACCGTCAAGAGCCGGCGGGAAGGGAAAAATCAAAATATATCAGAATAGGTTCAAAATGCCAATTTGCAAAATTGTTATGTTTCTACAGATAATAACAACATTGTCTAGCACCTGCAGATTTAGATTGTCTGTGGAATGTGTTGTTTTAGATTATCTGCAACATTTCACATTTTATTATAATATTTGAAAAAAGTAGTAAATTAAAAGAGAAGATGATGGAAAATTATTTTTAATGTTTTTTTACATGAGATTTTTTTATTTGTATTAAATAGTTTAAACTATTTTATAAGAATTTAGTAGTTCAAATAGACGAGTAAATAAATCGATTATTTATTAATGCAATAGCTTAAAATGTCGCCTTTTGCATAGAATTATTAATTCGTATTCTAAAAAATTTTGCCAAAAGTTTGAAACCTGAATTCGGTACTTATCTATTATCATTACATACCATCATACTGTAGAAGATGATTTAAAATCACAAATACACCACTTAAGAGTATTATAATGACTATCACGGGAGAACCTTAATTTCAATCTACATAATATCAGTAACAACTGCAAATATTACATAATTGACTTTTGTATGAGCCATGCGCATTGTGATCTTCAAGTGCAATATACCTAACAGTTACACCGTACACGCCCATAGCTTGAAGCGCTTGCATATGTAAGGGCTTAAATAATAACGTATAAATCGTGTTTTATTAAGAAAAATTATTGAGTTTCTTAAAACAATGCTTAGAAACTGCACTAAATATAATTTTCTATATTAATTCAACGGATTTTTCATATTAAGGTGTTCATTTGACGTTTCTTATTCATATTGAGACACCATCTTAAGTTTAAACCTTTTTTTATATATATATTGACATATTAATTTTGAGATATAATTTCAATAACCATAATGCTATGTAAATTAAATTTAAATTTCGGATATATACGTGTAGGCATTATTTTATATTATACGGGTAGACGAGATGAAACTGTCCCTCGATACTTACATATCTTCTCCCCAGTCCCCGTGATCGCGATAGCTGTTTTGAAACTTCAGATAGATCATCTCTCGTAATTCTTGATACGAATTAATAGTAACTAAGTACTTGGGAAATGTTTATGAAACGATTTTTATGTTGGAATTTTAAGAATACGTTGGCCGTTGTCAAATATATAAGTGTAGAGATTTTGACAAACAAAGAAGTTTAGTTAATGAAAATTGAAAACCATAG